>JAQQSV010002820.1:10594-21287 GCA_028646515.1 Pseudochirops corinnae | reverse complement strand
TAGGAGAGAATAGACTGGGGGTGGGGGGACACACTGGGATGGCTGTTTTGGGGTGGTGGGTAGGGGAAAGAGGGGGAGAAAATATGTAACTCAAAATCTTGTGGAAATGAATGATGCAAACTATAATAAAATTTTTAATAAAAAGATACACAAAATAAAATTGAGGGATAAAAAAAATTACTGTGTATCAAGTAAACCAAAAAAAAAAAAGTAGGAATTGCAGTAATAATACCATCTGATTAAGCAGAAAGTAAAAGGGGATAAACAAGGAAGCTACATTATGCTAAAAGAAACCATAGATAATATGTGTGTGCATACTCATTTAAAATAAAAACAAAACCTTATACACCTCAAATGCCTTTACATCCAAATTATAAAGGAAACATTGCCTGAGCTATAAGAAGACAGAGAGAGCCACACAATAGTGCCAAAAGAAATCAATATTCCTTTCTCAATTTTAGGTAAGGCTAACGGAAAGATAAACTGAAGAGAAAATATGGAATTAATTCAATTGCTGAAGAAAGTAGAACTAAAAGATATATAGAGTCTTCTAAAAGGAACAAAAAAACATTCAACATATATTTGTGTATTTTTTCTCTTACTTCATGGAACTTTGACAAAGAAAAAACAATGTATTAGGGAATAGATATATTGAAAAAAATTAAAAAGGCAGAAATAGCTAATATTCATTTTATAGACCATGGCACAATATAAATACATTTTGGCTCAAGGACCTCAGACAAAACATACAGACTCAAATAGAGACTTAACAATGAAACACTGCATAATGAATGAGACAGAGAACAAATCATAGAAAAAAACCTAATAATTATGTGAAAAAAAAAGATGATGAAACATCAGAAGTTTTGGGATGCATCTACACAGTTTTCAGGGAGAAAATCATGTTCCTACGAATATGTGTTAACAAAATATGGAGAGGATTCATAAACCCAGTAATTAAAAATCAGGAAGTCCTAAACAAATAATCCTGAAATAAGCATAAAGACTAGATATTAAAAATTAGAGTAGATAAATTTGAAAGAAAGAAAGAATAAATGATAACCAAAACTAAAAGTTGGTTCTTCGGAAAAATGAATAAATCTTGAGCTAATCTTATTAAAAAGATGTCCATATTCTTTGAATAAAGGAATTTTATTATTAGGCTTATACCCCAAGAAAACCAATAATAAGAAAAAAGTTCCCATGGACACCAAAATATTTATAGCAACACTTTCTGTGATTGCAGAGCATAGGGAACAAAGTGGATGCCCATTGATTCCAGAATGACCAAACAAATTTTGGTATATGAATATAATGGAATATTACTATTCTCTAAGGAACTGTGTACATTATGAATACAAAGAAGCATGGAAAAATTTTCTTGAACTGAAGCAGAGTGAAGTAAACGGTCAGGAAAACAGTATATACAATAACTACAATGGAAAAGGAAAGAATGGCCACACCAAGAAGAAAAATCATAAGTGAATATAACAAAATTACAAAGTTCAAGCATGACTTGAATAATGAAATACAAGAAGGCACTCCATTATGTAGGTGAGAGGGCCATAAGTGTTATATGTTGCATATATTTTCAGATTCTTACAATATATTCATCAATTATACTGTTTTACTACTTTTTTTGCCCTTAAAAATACTATCTGTTATATAGGATGATTCTCTGTGAGGGATGGGAGGGGGTATATAGAGGGAACAATGCAAATTATCTCCGATGATATAAAAATAGAAAACATGAATAAAAATTTATTCAAAAAAAAAGAAAGAAACCAGCTCAGTCATATTATGCAAGTCAGTCTGTACTTATAGGCTAGGAATTAGCAGAAGGTAAAAGTCCAGAGGTGAAATTGTTGTTGTTGTTGCTCTGTCAGACAATGGTTATTAGTTTACTTATATATATTGAAAAGAAAACACAGTAAGGAACCTGAAATGTACTGACAATCAACATGAATTAGTAGGTAAGAGGGTTGTGAAGAAGGTCCCTTATGATTAAGAGGGCTATGGGAATGTTTGCAAGACCAAAAGATGGGCAAGAATGGAAAGGAAAATGAGCAACAAAGAACCACAAACTCATTCCTCCTGAGAATAGTAGTTATACTACTGTGGGAGTCAATATCTATACATACTATAGATTTTTTTTAAGTATTTAAATTTATTTTAAACTTAGATAGAATATAATAATAGAATAAAATATTGCCATGTATATAGCAGAACACAATAGAGGATTCAATATAAAGCAATAAATTTCCATTTCAAGAAAACCTACATAACAAATATTGCATATTATTTTCAAAGCTGTCCATCTTGTCTTTACTTCCTATTACATTTTCTTTTGTCTTCTGCTGTGCATTTTAAAATTTTTCCCCTTTCCCCTCCCCAAAGGCTACAATTAAGCACACATACATATATATGTAGACACATATGTCTATATACAAACACATATATGTAAGACTATACACATATACATATATGCACTCAAACACATATATGTAAGATTATAGTAGGCTTATTTCCCCTTTGTTATTGTAAAGCCAAGAACAAGCAGCTTTCAAGAGGACTGCTGCTGTGAACAGCTTTTCAAGGTTCTGATTACACAGTATAGTGACCTATTTATTCAGTAACAAATCAAGACAAAACATTGACAGTAAACAAAGTACAGCATTCTGAATGTTATAACCTCACAACTTATCACTAAAATGGCCACATAGTTTTCACCAAAGTGGTCATAGAGTTTTAAGCAAAGTACATTCATTTAGTTAATCACAAAGTTCTTAATTCAATCACAAAGTACAAAAGTCAAAGTCCTCCACCCATGGGATGCAATTAAGTTACAATTTCATCAGTTACTACTCAGTACCCTATTTCATCAATCACTACTCAAACAATTACATCAATCACTACTTAGTACCCAAAGAGAGGTCTTTTCATCTTGACTTGAGGCAGGCTTTCAGCTTCCATGGTTTCTCTTCCATGGTCCTAGCTCCTGCCCAAATCTAACCAACTGCCACCTAAGTTCAAAGGCAGACAGCTTGTCTGTTCATTGTCTAGCTCTCTGTGCAGTTCCTGCTCCACACTGGAACTCGCAGTGTCCAGTCCACCTCAAGTCCCTCACAGTTTCTGTCCCTGGGAATAGAAAACTTAACAGAGCCACAACAGTATCTACATACATCAAGCTTAGCAGAATTATGACAATATTCACACACATGGTTGGTACTATCATCTCAATTCACTTTCTGCCTGTGAAATCAACATAGACCCAAAACAGACAAAGTACCAACACCACAGTCATCCTTCCTCTGGCAGCTCTGGCTGGCCCTCGGAAGTCCTTGGTAGCTCCAGTTGGCTCTTGGAAGCTCTCAGCAGGAGTTTGGCTCCTAAGATGTGCTGCCACCAAAAGTTCTGTTCCCAAATCAAAATTACTTTCTCCAGCTCTGTTCTCAAAATTAAAATCACTTTCTCCAGCCTCCATGCTACTTACTCCAAGAACTTCTGTCCCATTCTCAGTTCTCATTTCTCTTCTCAGTTCTTCTCAATTCTCATTTCAGTCTTCAGTGCAGTAGTAGCAGCCCAGCCTCCAGATGCTAGCTGAGAGAAATTCTGTCTCTCTCTCTCTCCCTCCGCAGTAGGGCTCTGCCTCCACTATGCATGCCCCAAGAAGTTCTGACTCTCCCAGGTGGGGCTTTTCTTTATATATGGTATTAGCTCCTTTCTTTTCAGCCCTTTCCTGTTAAATCAGCAACAGGGATTCATACCTTCTGTTTCTTCCTAGAAGCTTAATTTGAAACTAAGCGCTAAGTACCTGTTAGCTTGGCAATACAAAAGGATCTTCAAATTTCATCACTATTACAGTCATTTGTTCCTCTGTAGGTGGATGGTATCTTCCTTCATAAGTCCAAGTCTCTTCATATTTTTCTAAATCTACCAGCTCATCCTTTCCTACACCACAACAATATTCTAATCAAATAACATTCCATCTGGGAGATTGTGTATAAGAGGTTTTTTCCCCAATTTTGTGCATTCCTTCTATTCTTGGTTACATATGTTTTATTTATGTGGGAAATTTTTAATTTAAAATAATCAAAATTATCCATTTTAAACTTCAACAATGCTCTCACTCTATAATATGGTTTATGGTCTGATATTACCAAATCTAGTTTCTTCATAGTGTTTAGTGTTTTCCCCTGTTTTCTCTGAAGTTCTTGACCCTCTGCTCTTCCAAATGAACCCTGTTATTATTTTTTCTGACTCAGTAAGATCATTTTTTGGTAATTTAATTGGGATGGCATTACATAAATATACTAGTTAGATAAAATTGTCATTTTATTATATTAGCTTTACCTACCCATGCATAACAAATATCACTTCAATTACTTAGACCTAACCTTATTTATAGGTTTTCTAAAGGTATAAAAAGGGCTTATGGACTTTTGCTCATGATAGGGTACATATTTGAATAAGTGACTGAATGAACTTAATAATTAGCACTGTTGCATGTCTCAGTGACTCAGAATCTAATCTGTACCCTCCTACATCTCTAGGGAGGGAGGCATTGCATAAGTATTGATAAAGGTTACTCCAGGTCTCTATTCAAGATTCCTGAACCTCTGTGTTGTTCCATTAATTTACAAGAAGTATAAAGGAAGATGGGCAGATAGTAAATGGACCAAGAATATATCCAAAGAAAGGAGAAGTATTGCCAGATATGGGAGAAACTATATGCTTCCATAGTTTCTCATGGGAAAATTCCTTGAAGAAGAATAAAAGTAACTGCTAATACTTACTAATGGGAAACTTAAATACTTAGAGGCCAGTTTGTATGTGTTGCCTGCTGTATATAATAGGAAAGCCTTAGAGATTAGGACTCTGATTTCATTAGCATCCAGAACACCCAACTGAGAAAAAGCTTTCCAACAGTGCAAGTTAACACCTTCTTTACAACTCAGAATCTTAAAATGCTTGCCTAGAGCATTGAGGGGTTGTTGTGCACACATAGTCACAGAGTCAGTATATGTTATAAACAAGATTTAAACTTGGATCTTCCTGGCTTTCTGGACAAAGCCTCTGTCTTGACTCTGTGGCTCTGTCTTTCTATCTGCCATTGTCTGTCTGTTTCTCTGTCTGTCTGTCTCTCTCTCTGTCTCTCTGTCTATGTCTCTCTCTCCCCCACCCTCATACGATAGAAAGAACTGTCTTTTTTGGGTCTTCAATAGATGTAGCTAAAGCAGCTGCAGAGGCAGCTCAAGCATCATCTTCTGCATGAAGGCTTTCTTAATTACACCCTGCCCCCAATTGTTAGTTCCCTTCTTCATAAATGATGTTGTATACATTTATATTTGTTCACTTTATATTTTTATTGTATATATGTCCTTGTTTTCTCCCATATAGAGTTCTTTCCTTGGGTTTCATTTTTTGCACTTGGATATCCAGGGATAACCATAGTTCCTGGTGCATAATTAAGCGCTTAAAAAAAAAACCTAATGCTTGTTGATTGATTGATTGATTGCTGACAAGAAGAATGAAAGCAAAAGGAGATTTAATGACTGGTGACAAATACACATAAGAATTAGGTAAAAAGGGGGAATTGTGATCATTGCTTTAGAGCATAACTACAAGATTTTTTTCCCTTACCTGACCCTGTGAATGACCAATCAGTCTAAGAAGTTCTTAGATAAGTCTCTAGATAAATGTACAACCCACAAAGACACTAAGTATATATTCTGCCTTCCATGACATAATGTATTTGAGAGGAGTATGTATCATATGGGGGGTGGGAGAGGAATGGAATCAACAAAATTATGAACAAAACCCAGATGGCTATTTCTCCTCTGTACAACAAATCATTCAGTTCCTAAGAAGCTTTAATGAGATGGAAATTTATATAGCCAAAACAGGACAACCTCTAAAGAGGCTAAGAGGAATCTTGACTGCAGTCTGTTTTCATAAACAGATCAGTCAGCTCAATAAATGCTCATTTAGTCATCCTATCCTCACCAGAGCTAGCACCTAAGACAAAATCTATGACCATTGAGATTGGTAAATTCTATTATTCTGATCACAAGAATAATAGAAGGATTAAATTTCTCTTAATTTCCCATTAAGAGATGGCCACCAAAAATATGAATAATCTAGAGGAAAATTAACTTAATGAAAATTCATATCTATAGTTTCTTAGTATTTGAAGAGCTTCTTTTTATTGGGCACATAAGAGATTTTTGTGCTCAGTTCTTTTAATTATTGAATAAAGGCCAGCTGTTTGAAGGATTACTTTCACTCTACTCTGAAAGTCAGAATATATATCTGTAGGATATTATTTGCAAAGCACAAGTTAATACAGTAAAATAACACATTCATGCGGTATACAAAGTTATTTATGAGCTCAGTATGAAGGGAGGCAGAGTAGTGTAATGGAAAGAACAGAAACAGAGGATCTGGGCTTAATTGCTAGTTCTGCTGCTTACAAGTTACATGGAGAAATTACTTTAGTTCTCCAGGCCCCCATTTCTTTATCTACCATTCTCCCCAAAGATGAGTTAACAAAAGATACAATTTTCAAAAGCAGAAAGGCACACTATTATCTGAAAATTTATTCAAAATCAGTAATAATCATAACAAAACAAATATTTTTAAAAATTAAATGTAAGGGTCTATTATTGAGCAACTTGACTAACAGGGAGACTTTAAGTATAGTTTTTGCTAGCATCCCTTACTCCATTGGTGAATGTGGATAATTCATTTAATGTTTTTAAGCTTCATTTAATTCCTCTGTGAAGTGGAGAAAATACAACTGATACAATGCAAACAACAGGACTGTGAGGAAATCACTTTATACGCTTAAATGTTCTAGAGTAGTGGGATCTAGTATTGTTATAATTTTGAAAGAGATACATGCTATAATAAAAAGTAATATGAACCCCACTCCCAATTCCTGTCTGATGAATTCTTCCTTTTGACTTTGGCCCACACTTGTAGGCCCCTAAGCTATAAGCCAGAGAACTCTCACTGTCAGGTCTGTTCTTCTTGCTGAGTCAAAGGTAAAGAAGGAAAGGGAGTGAGAAGCTCCCAGCAGAAGGGCATTGAGAGGAGGAGTTCAAACCCCATTTCAACCACCTAATAGCTATCTAGCCTTGACCAAATCACTGAATTTCTCTAAAGCCTAAGCATTACTGTAGAATAGGGATGGTTGTACTCGTACTACTTATATTGCAGGCTTATTTAATCCCTAGTGCTTAGTACAGAGTCCAGCACAGAGCAGCTGCTTGATAAATGTTTGGATTGACTGATTCTTACAAATTCAAAGTAATGCAATAGGTAAACTAGTTCATAGAAAACAAAGCCTTATATAAATATGTTAGGGTCATTGACGGAAGAGATTTTATCCTATACTTCTATATATCTATTTCAGTAACTTGGCTATAAGTACGAACTTCAAATTTCATTTTCCATGTGATAAGGACTTTGGGACATTGTCATGTCAGGATAACACCAACAACATAAGAATAAACACAATGTTCATAATGGTGATTTTGGACCTCACAACATTTTCTTTTTCTCTCCCCTCCAAAAAAAAATCACTTGCCAAATTATCATTTGTAAATACAACAGTATTCACTTCATCATTGGCACCACAAAAAGCATAACATATAACTTGTTTTTCTATTATCAATTGTTGTTTTTTATCATCATAAGACTAAAATTCTTTTCTAATTTTCACTAATAATTGATTTTCTCTTGTTTTCTCCCTGGAATACATTTAAGAAGTTCCCTGCATCTTTGGCAGGTAGATGTCATAGTGGATAAAGTGCTGGTTCAGAGAGAGGAAGATCCAAGTTCAAATCAGATATTAATTTCTCTCAGGCTCAGTTGTAAAAATGCAAATAATAGTAGCATCTAACTCTCAAGGCTATTGTGAGGATGAAATGAGATAACAAATGTTAAGTGCTTTGCAAATGTTACATAAAGTGTTTTGTAAATACTAGGTGTTGTTATTCTAGATTATTAAAACAGAAATATAGCCTCATTTTACTATTTGGTATCATTCTACCATATTAGAAGTTTTAATGTCTATGATAACACATAGTAAAAGAGACTATATAGATCATTCATTGGAGAGTAGGTAATTATTATATTTTCTCCACTTAAATACATAGAACGTGGTTGCTATTGATAGTTACATGAGTTTTCAGTTGTACTTAGTCTACATCCCATAGTCTCAAACACCTTATTTTAGGAAAAGTAAATTTTCTGTTTTATATCATACCATATACACTATCTTCATTTTCTTAATGTATCATCATCTTAAGGTATCAATATCCAAAACTGAATGCTCATAATTATATATGCCATATCCTATTTTGAAAACTATCATCTTAAGTAATGAATGCTTATAATTATAGCAGTTGGGTTTTTAAGCAAAAGTTAAGCATGAATGGTTTGTCTATTGGAATACTTGTTTTACTGAGGAAATTTGTTGTCTGTTAAAGAAAATGAAGCCTTAGGATAGGTCCTTGCTCTAGTATGAAAGATGTAATATTCATGAAAACCAAAGGCGTAACATTTTCCCAAACAAAAGAAAAATCCACATACATTCAGAGAGCAATGTAAAAACTGCCAACTGACCAGCAAAATACTTCTCTGCACTATATTTACAAAACTGATCTATTCTCATAATGCTTTTAAAAATCAATATTAAAAAGAAATTCAAATATTTTCTTTTTGGAGACAGTCCTCCACAAATGTGAATATTTTAAAAATAATTTTTACTTACTTTTTCCATGAGGTGCATTACTAAAAAAAAAACAAAAAACTATTCACATCATCTATTTTTAAGATGAATAAACAAGGTCCCAGTATAGCATTTTAGAACTATAACAACATCAATAAAAGTTACCATCTGGTTCTGAAAATAATATTTTTCAGTTTTTACTTTGCTGAGTTCTGTAAGGAATGTGGTTATTGCCCAGTTTAATCAATATAACATTCTGTTGCTCATGTTTAATGTAATTGTAAACATGTTAAGCATTGATAATTGAATCAGAGATAAACTAAAGGACCCCAATTTTTTCTCATCAGAAAAGAACCAAAGAAAAAATCAAATACACTTTTAAATTTTGATCAATCGAGGACAAAAGAAAGGAGTAGCAATCAAAAACATTCATACACTAGAGTAAGCTATAGTGGGAACATCTGAAACCATTTTTTACATTAAGGCCCCAATACATCATCAGCTAGGTGAAGAGTAAAGTCTGCATATATTAGCTGATCAACTGGGGTCTCTCAGAGAATGTCAAATTTTATTTATGTAGTATACAAAATCCTTTAATGTCTACTAAAATTTTTTTCATCATTCTTTGTTGCTATTTCCACTCTTAATTTCTCCTCAAATGCCAACCAAAGCATGACTGTAAGTCATAGAAAACAAAAAACCTATTTAAAGACTACCTGAATCCCACTGAGATGAAAGTGGGAGTGGGGAGTGGTAAGAGGAGGAATGAATAATAATGGTTACATAGCTCTTTAAGGTTTACAAAAAACATTCCTTACAGAACCCTGTGAACTGGGTAGTATAAGTATTACCCTAATTTTTGAAACAAGAAAATTGATTTTCAGAAAAGTAAAGTGATTTCCGTAAGGTCACACAACTAGTAAATAAATGTCAGAGGCAGGATTCAAAATAAGGTTTCTCCTAGTTCCAAGTCCAGTAATTTTTCAATGCTACCCTGAATCTCATTAAATGTTTTTTCTTTAAGATAAACTATTATTCTATAACCAATGAGTAACTTCAAAGATAATTCATAGGTTCAGAGAGTTGAAACTGGAGGGTATGCTAAGAAAACTGAGATATAGAAAGTTTAAGTGGTTTTCCCAAAGTCACATAACTAGTAAAATGGCTAAGGTAGGATTTGAAGCCTTCTTATTTGCTAGAAGTAAATTACATGTAAAAACAATTTTAGCATTCATTTTTTAAAATTTAGAGTTCTTAATTCTCTTTCTTCCTCTCTTCTTTTCCTTCCTCCCTCATTGAGACAGCAAGTTGATAGATTATACATGTGCAGTCATGCAAAACATATTTCCATATTAACTATGTTATAAAAAGAAACATAGAATAAAGGAAAAGAAAGATAAAGAAATTTTTTAAATTTCTTTATTTTTTTAAATTTTTTTCTTGTTTACATCACTCATTTCCATGAGATTTTGAGTTACAAATTTTCCCCTACCCATCACTTCAAAACAGCCATCCCACTGTATAGCCCCTCCCCCAATCTGCTTTCTCCTATGTACTCCCCCATCAACTTTCTGACTCTCTGGTAGGGCAGGATGGGTCTTCCTACTGCAGTGCCTTCATATCTTGATTCCCGGTTGCATGTAGTTAATAATAATAATTATTATATATATGTATATATATATATATATATATACACATATATATTTTTAACATTTGACTATAGAACTTTGAATTCTAGATCCTATCCCTTCGTCCCTCATCACCCACACCCACTGGAAGGACAAGAAATTAAATACAGGCCATGCATGTGTAATTACAAAGAACATCTCCACAGTGGACATATTGTGATAGACTGATTATATGTCCCTCCTTCCTATCCCCCCACTCTTGTTCTATCCTCTACCCTGTCGCTGTCCCTTTACAGAAGTGTGTGCTTCCAGCAACCCTCCCCCCCCA
>JAQQSV010002820.1:0-10494 GCA_028646515.1 Pseudochirops corinnae | reverse complement strand
AGGGACGAAGGGATAGGATCTAGAATTCAAAGTTCTATAGTCAAATGTTAAAAATATATATGTGTATATATATATATATATATATACATATATATAATAATTATTATTATTAACTACATGCAACCGGGAATCAAGATATGAAGGCACTGCAGTAGGAAGACCCATCCTGCCCTACCAGAGAGTCAGAAAGTTGATGGGGGAGTACATAGGAGAAAGCAGATTGGGGGAGGGGCTATACAGTGGGATGGCTGTTTTGAAGTGATGGGTAGGGGAAAATTTGTAACTCAAAATCTCATGGAAATGAGTGATGTAAACAAGAAAAAAATTTAAAAAAATAAAGAAATTTAAAAAATTTCTTTATCTTTCTTTTCCTTTATTCTATGTTTCTTTTTATAACATAGTTAATATGGAAATATGTTTTGCATGACTGCACATGTATAATCTATCAACTTGCTGTCTCAATGAGGGAGGAAGGAAAAGAAGAGAGGAAGAAAGAGAATTAAGAACTCTAAATTTTAAAAAATGAATGCTAAAATTGTTTTTACATGTAATTTACTTCTAGCAAATAAGAAGGCTTCAAATCCTACCTTAGCCATTTTACTAGTTATGTGACTTTGGGAAAACCACTTAAACTTTCTATATCTCAGTTTTCTTAGCATACCCTCCAGTTTCAACTCTCTGAACCTATGAATTATCTTTGAAGTTACTCATTGGTTATAGAATAATAGTTTATCTTAAAGAAAAAACATTTAATGAGATTCAGGGTAGCATTGAAAAATTACTGGACTTGGAACTAGGAGAAACCTTATTTTGAATCCTGCCTCTGACATTTATTTACTAGTTGTGTGACCTTACGGAAATCACTTTACTTTTCTGAAAATCAATTTTCTTGTTTCAAAAATTAGGGTAATACTTATACTACCCAGTTCACAGGGTTCTGTAAGGAATGTTTTTTGTAAACCTTAAAGAGCTATGTAACCATTATTATTCATTCCTCCTCTTACCACTCCCCACTCCCACTTTCATCTCAGTGGGATTCAGGTAGTCTTTAAATAGGTTTTTTGTTTTCTATGACTTACAGTCATGCTTTGGTTGGCATTTGAGGAGAAATTAAGAGTGGAAATAGCAACAAAGAATGATGAAAAAAATTTTAGTAGACATTAAAGGATTTTGTATACTACATAAATAAAATTTGACATTCTCTGAGAGACCCCAGTTGATCAGCTAATATATGCAGACTTTACTCTTCACCTAGCTGATGATGTATTGGGGCCTTAATGTAAAAAATGGTTTCAGATGTTCCCACTATAGCTTACTCTAGTGTATGAATGTTTTTGATTGCTACTCCTTTCTTTTGTCCTCGATTGATCAAAATTTAAAAGTGTATTTGATTTTTTCTTTGGTTCTTTTCTGATGAGAAAAAATTGGGGTCCTTTAGTTTATCTCTGATTCAATTATCAATGCTTAACATGTTTACAATTACATTAAACATGAGCAACAGAATGTTATATTGATTAAACTGGGCAATAACCACATTCCTTACAGAACTCAGCAAAGTAAAAACTGAAAAATATTATTTTCAGAACCAGATGGTAACTTTTATTGATGTTGTTATAGTTCTAAAATGCTATACTGGGACCTTGTTTATTCATCTTAAAAATAGATGATGTGAATAGTTTTTTGTTTTTTTTTTAGTAATGCACCTCATGGAAAAAGTAAGTAAAAATTATTTTTAAAATATTCACATTTGTGGAGGACTGTCTCCAAAAAGAAAATATTTGAATTTCTTTTTAATATTGATTTTTAAAAGCATTATGAGAATAGATCAGTTTTGTAAATATAGTGCAGAGAAGTATTTTGCTGGTCAGTTGGCAGTTTTTACATTGCTCTCTGAATGTATGTGGATTTTTCTTTTGTTTGGGAAAATGTTACGCCTTTGGTTTTCATGAATATTACATCTTTCATACTAGAGCAAGGACCTATCCTAAGGCTTCATTTTCTTTAACAGACAACAAATTTCCTCAGTAAAACAAGTATTCCAATAGACAAACCATTCATGCTTAACTTTTGCTTAAAAACCCAACTGCTATAATTATAAGCATTCATTACTTAAGATGATAGTTTTCAAAATAGGATATGGCATATATAATTATGAGCATTCAGTTTTGGATATTGATACCTTAAGATGATGATACATTAAGAAAATGAAGATAGTGTATATGGTATGATATAAAACAGAAAATTTACTTTTCCTAAAATAAGGTGTTTGAGACTATGGGATGTAGACTAAGTACAACTGAAAACTCATGTAACTATCAATAGCAACCACGTTCTATGTATTTAAGTGGAGAAAATATAATAATTACCTACTCTCCAATGAATGATCTATATAGTCTCTTTTACTATGTGTTATCATAGACATTAAAACTTCTAATATGGTAGAATGATACCAAATAGTAAAATGAGGCTATATTTCTGTTTTAATAATCTAGAATAACAACACCTAGTATTTACAAAACACTTTATGTAACATTTGCAAAGCACTTAACATTTGTTATCTCATTTCATCCTCACAATAGCCTTGAGAGTTAGATGCTACTATTATTTGCATTTTTACAACTGAGCCTGAGAGAAATTAATATCTGATTTGAACTTGGATCTTCCTCTCTCTGAACCAGCACTTTATCCACTATGACATCTACCTGCCAAAGATGCAGGGAACTTCTTAAATGTATTCCAGGGAGAAAACAAGAGAAAATCAATTATTAGTGAAAATTAGAAAAGAATTTTAGTCTTATGATGATAAAAAACAACAATTGATAATAGAAAAACAAGTTATATGTTATGCTTTTTGTGGTGCCAATGATGAAGTGAATACTGTTGTATTTACAAATGATAATTTGGCAAGTGATTTTTTTTTGGAGGGGAGAGAAAAAGAAAATGTTGTGAGGTCCAAAATCACCATTATGAACATTGTGTTTATTCTTATGTTGTTGGTGTTATCCTGACATGACAATGTCCCAAAGTCCTTATCACATGGAAAATGAAATTTGAAGTTCGTACTTATAGCCAAGTTACTGAAATAGATATATAGAAGTATAGGATAAAATCTCTTCCGTCAATGACCCTAACATATTTATATAAGGCTTTGTTTTCTATGAACTAGTTTACCTATTGCATTACTTTGAATTTGTAAGAATCAGTCAATCCAAACATTTATCAAGCAGCTGCTCTGTGCTGGACTCTGTACTAAGCACTAGGGATTAAATAAGCCTGCAATATAAGTAGTACGAGTACAACCATCCCTATTCTACAGTAATGCTTAGGCTTTAGAGAAATTCAGTGATTTGGTCAAGGCTAGATAGCTATTAGGTGGTTGAAATGGGGTTTGAACTCCTCCTCTCAATGCCCTTCTGCTGGGAGCTTCTCACTCCCTTTCCTTCTTTACCTTTGACTCAGCAAGAAGAACAGACCTGACAGTGAGAGTTCTCTGGCTTATAGCTTAGGGGCCTACAAGTGTGGGCCAAAGTCAAAAGGAAGAATTCATCAGACAGGAATTGGGAGTGGGGTTCATATTACTTTTTATTATAGCATGTATCTCTTTCAAAATTATAACAATACTAGATCCCACTACTCTAGAACATTTAAGCGTATAAAGTGATTTCCTCACAGTCCTGTTGTTTGCATTGTATCAGTTGTATTTTCTCCACTTCACAGAGGAATTAAATGAAGCTTAAAAACATTAAATGAATTATCCACATTCACCAATGGAGTAAGGGATGCTAGCAAAAACTATACTTAAAGTCTCCCTGTTAGTCAAGTTGCTCAATAATAGACCCTTACATTTAATTTTTAAAAATATTTGTTTTGTTATGATTATTACTGATTTTGAATAAATTTTCAGATAATAGTGTGCCTTTCTGCTTTTGAAAATTGTATCTTTTGTTAACTCATCTTTGGGGAGAATGGTAGATAAAGAAATGGGGGCCTGGAGAACTAAAGTAATTTCTCCATGTAACTTGTAAGCAGCAGAACTAGCAATTAAGCCCAGATCCTCTGTTTCTGTTCTTTCCATTACACTACTCTGCCTCCCTTCATACTGAGCTCATAAATAACTTTGTATACCGCATGAATGTGTTATTTTACTGTATTAACTTGTGCTTTGCAAATAATATCCTACAGATATATATTCTGACTTTCAGAGTAGAGTGAAAGTAATCCTTCAAACAGCTGGCCTTTATTCAATAATTAAAAGAACTGAGCACAAAAATCTCTTATGTGCCCAATAAAAAGAAGCTCTTCAAATACTAAGAAACTATAGATATGAATTTTCATTAAGTTAATTTTCCTCTAGATTATTCATATTTTTGGTGGCCATCTCTTAATGGGAAATTAAGAGAAATTTAATCCTTCTATTATTCTTGTGATCAGAATAATAGAATTTACCAATCTCAATGGTCATAGATTTTGTCTTAGGTGCTAGCTCTGGTGAGGATAGGATGACTAAATGAGCATTTATTGAGCTGACTGATCTGTTTATGAAAACAGACTGCAGTCAAGATTCCTCTTAGCCTCTTTAGAGGTTGTCCTGTTTTGGCTATATAAATTTCCATCTCATTAAAGCTTCTTAGGAACTGAATGATTTGTTGTACAGAGGAGAAATAGCCATCTGGGTTTTGTTCATAATTTTGTTGATTCCATTCCTCTCCCACCCCCCATATGATACATACTCCTCTCAAATACATTATGTCATGGAAGGCAGAATATATACTTAGTGTCTTTGTGGGTTGTACATTTATCTAGAGACTTATCTAAGAACTTCTTAGACTGATTGGTCATTCACAGGGTCAGGTAAGGGAAAAAAATCTTGTAGTTATGCTCTAAAGCAATGATCACAATTCCCCCTTTTTACCTAATTCTTATGTGTATTTGTCACCAGTCATTAAATCTCCTTTTGCTTTCATTCTTCTTGTCAGCAATCAATCAATCAATCAACAAGCATTAGGTTTTTTTTTTAAGCGCTTAATTATGCACCAGGAACTATGGTTATCCCTGGATATCCAAGTGCAAAAAATGAAACCCAAGGAAAGAACTCTATATGGGAGAAAACAAGGACATATATACAATAAAAATATAAAGTGAACAAATATAAATGTATACAACATCATTTATGAAGAAGGGAACTAACAATTGGGGGCAGGGTGTAATTAAGAAAGCCTTCATGCAGAAGATGATGCTTGAGCTGCCTCTGCAGCTGCTTTAGCTACATCTATTGAAGACCCAAAAAAGACAGTTCTTTCTATCGTATGAGGGTGGGGGAGAGAGAGACATAGACAGAGAGACAGAGAGAGAGACAGACAGACAGAGAAACAGACAGACAATGGCAGATAGAAAGACAGAGCCACAGAGTCAAGACAGAGGCTTTGTCCAGAAAGCCAGGAAGATCCAAGTTTAAATCTTGTTTATAACATATACTGACTCTGTGACTATGTGTGCACAACAACCCCTCAATGCTCTAGGCAAGCATTTTAAGATTCTGAGTTGTAAAGAAGGTGTTAACTTGCACTGTTGGAAAGCTTTTTCTCAGTTGGGTGTTCTGGATGCTAATGAAATCAGAGTCCTAATCTCTAAGGCTTTCCTATTATATACAGCAGGCAACACATACAAACTGGCCTCTAAGTATTTAAGTTTCCCATTAGTAAGTATTAGCAGTTACTTTTATTCTTCTTCAAGGAATTTTCCCATGAGAAACTATGGAAGCATATAGTTTCTCCCATATCTGGCAATACTTCTCCTTTCTTTGGATATATTCTTGGTCCATTTACTATCTGCCCATCTTCCTTTATACTTCTTGTAAATTAATGGAACAACACAGAGGTTCAGGAATCTTGAATAGAGACCTGGAGTAACCTTTATCAATACTTATGCAATGCCTCCCTCCCTAGAGATGTAGGAGGGTACAGATTAGATTCTGAGTCACTGAGACATGCAACAGTGCTAATTATTAAGTTCATTCAGTCACTTATTCAAATATGTACCCTATCATGAGCAAAAGTCCATAAGCCCTTTTTATACCTTTAGAAAACCTATAAATAAGGTTAGGTCTAAGTAATTGAAGTGATATTTGTTATGCATGGGTAGGTAAAGCTAATATAATAAAATGACAATTTTATCTAACTAGTATATTTATGTAATGCCATCCCAATTAAATTACCAAAAAATGATCTTACTGAGTCAGAAAAAATAATAACAGGGTTCATTTGGAAGAGCAGAGGGTCAAGAACTTCAGAGAAAACAGGGGAAAACACTAAACACTATGAAGAAACTAGATTTGGTAATATCAGACCATAAACCATATTATAGAGTGAGAGCATTGTTGAAGTTTAAAATGGATAATTTTGATTATTTTAAATTAAAAATTTCCCACATAAATAAAACATATGTAACCAAGAATAGAAGGAATGCACAAAATTGGGGAAAAAACCTCTTATACACAATCTCCCAGATGGAATGTTATTTGATTAGAATATTGTTGTGGTGTAGGAAAGGATGAGCTGGTAGATTTAGAAAAATATGAAGAGACTTGGACTTATGAAGGAAGATACCATCCACCTACAGAGGAACAAATGACTGTAATAGTGATGAAATTTGAAGATCCTTTTGTATTGCCAAGCTAACAGGTACTTAGCGCTTAGTTTCAAATTAAGCTTCTAGGAAGAAACAGAAGGTATGAATCCCTGTTGCTGATTTAACAGGAAAGGGCTGAAAAGAAAGGAGCTAATACCATATATAAAGAAAAGCCCCACCTGGGAGAGTCAGAACTTCTTGGGGCATGCATAGTGGAGGCAGAGCCCTACTGCGGAGGGAGAGAGAGAGAGACAGAATTTCTCTCAGCTAGCATCTGGAGGCTGGGCTGCTACTACTGCACTGAAGACTGAAATGAGAATTGAGAAGAACTGAGAAGAGAAATGAGAACTGAGAATGGGACAGAAGTTCTTGGAGTAAGTAGCATGGAGGCTGGAGAAAGTGATTTTAATTTTGAGAACAGAGCTGGAGAAAGTAATTTTGATTTGGGAACAGAACTTTTGGTGGCAGCACATCTTAGGAGCCAAACTCCTGCTGAGAGCTTCCAAGAGCCAACTGGAGCTACCAAGGACTTCCGAGGGCCAGCCAGAGCTGCCAGAGGAAGGATGACTGTGGTGTTGGTACTTTGTCTGTTTTGGGTCTATGTTGATTTCACAGGCAGAAAGTGAATTGAGATGATAGTACCAACCATGTGTGTGAATATTGTCATAATTCTGCTAAGCTTGATGTATGTAGATACTGTTGTGGCTCTGTTAAGTTTTCTATTCCCAGGGACAGAAACTGTGAGGGACTTGAGGTGGACTGGACACTGCGAGTTCCAGTGTGGAGCAGGAACTGCACAGAGAGCTAGACAATGAACAGACAAGCTGTCTGCCTTTGAACTTAGGTGGCAGTTGGTTAGATTTGGGCAGGAGCTAGGACCATGGAAGAGAAACCATGGAAGCTGAAAGCCTGCCTCAAGTCAAGATGAAAAGACCTCTCTTTGGGTACTAAGTAGTGATTGATGTAATTGTTTGAGTAGTGATTGATGAAATAGGGTACTGAGTAGTAACTGATGAAATTGTAACTTAATTGCATCCCATGGGTGGAGGACTTTGACTTTTGTACTTTGTGATTGAATTAAGAACTTTGTGATTAACTAAATGAATGTACTTTGCTTAAAACTCTATGACCACTTTGGTGAAAACTATGTGGCCATTTTAGTGATAAGTTGTGAGGTTATAACATTCAGAATGCTGTACTTTGTTTACTGTCAATGTTTTGTCTTGATTTGTTACTGAATAAATAGGTCACTATACTGTGTAATCAGAACCTTGAAAAGCTGTTCACAGCAGCAGTCCTCTTGAAAGCTGCTTGTTCTTGGCTTTACAATAACAAAGGGGAAATAAGCCTACTATAATCTTACATATATGTGTTTGAGTGCATATATGTATATGTGTATAGTCTTACATATATGTGTTTGTATATAGACATATGTGTCTACATATATATGTATGTGTGCTTAATTGTAGCCTTTGGGGAGGGGAAAGGGGAAAAATTTTAAAATGCACAGCAGAAGACAAAAGAAAATGTAATAGGAAGTAAAGACAAGATGGACAGCTTTGAAAATAATATGCAATATTTGTTATGTAGGTTTTCTTGAAATGGAAATTTATTGCTTTATATTGAATCCTCTATTGTGTTCTGCTATATACATGGCAATATTTTATTCTATTATTATATTCTATCTAAGTTTAAAATAAATTTAAATACTTAAAAAAAATCTATAGTATGTATAGATATTGACTCCCACAGTAGTATAACTACTATTCTCAGGAGGAATGAGTTTGTGGTTCTTTGTTGCTCATTTTCCTTTCCATTCTTGCCCATCTTTTGGTCTTGCAAACATTCCCATAGCCCTCTTAATCATAAGGGACCTTCTTCACAACCCTCTTACCTACTAATTCATGTTGATTGTCAGTACATTTCAGGTTCCTTACTGTGTTTTCTTTTCAATATATATAAGTAAACTAATAACCATTGTCTGACAGAGCAACAACAACAACAATTTCACCTCTGGACTTTTACCTTCTGCTAATTCCTAGCCTATAAGTACAGACTGACTTGCATAATATGACTGAGCTGGTTTCTTTCTTTTTTTTTGAATAAATTTTTATTCATGTTTTCTATTTTTATATCATCGGAGATAATTTGCATTGTTCCCTCTATATACCCCCTCCCATCCCTCACAGAGAATCATCCTATATAACAGATAGTATTTTTAAGGGCAAAAAAAGTAGTAAAACAGTATAATTGATGAATATATTGTAAGAATCTGAAAATATATGCAACATATAACACTTATGGCCCTCTCACCTACATAATGGAGTGCCTTCTTGTATTTCATTATTCAAGTCATGCTTGAACTTTGTAATTTTGTTATATTCACTTATGATTTTTCTTCTTGGTGTGGCCATTCTTTCCTTTTCCATTGTAGTTATTGTATATACTGTTTTCCTGACCGTTTACTTCACTCTGCTTCAGTTCAAGAAAATTTTTCCATGCTTCTTTGTATTCATAATGTACACAGTTCCTTAGAGAATAGTAATATTCCATTATATTCATATACCAAAATTTGTTTGGTCATTCTGGAATCAATGGGCATCCACTTTGTTCCCTATGCTCTGCAATCACAGAAAGTGTTGCTATAAATATTTTGGTGTCCATGGGAACTTTTTTCTTATTATTGGTTTTCTTGGGGTATAAGCCTAATAATAAAATTCCTTTATTCAAAGAATATGGACATCTTTTTAATAAGATTAGCTCAAGATTTATTCATTTTTCCGAAGAACCAACTTTTAGTTTTGGTTATCATTTATTCTTTCTTTCTTTCAAATTTATCTACTCTAATTTTTAATATCTAGTCTTTATGCTTATTTCAGGATTATTTGTTTAGGACTTCCTGATTTTTAATTACTGGGTTTATGAATCCTCTCCATATTTTGTTAACACATATTCGTAGGAACATGATTTTCTCCCTGAAAACTGTGTAGATGCATCCCAAAACTTCTGATGTTTCATCATCTTTTTTTTTCACATAATTATTAGGTTTTTTTCTATGATTTGTTCTCTGTCTCATTCATTATGCAGTGTTTCATTGTTAAGTCTCTATTTGAGTCTGTATGTTTTGTCTGAGGTCCTTGAGCCAAAATGTATTTATATTGTGCCATGGTCTATAAAATGAATATTAGCTATTTCTGCCTTTTTAATTTTTTTCAATATATCTATTCCCTAATACATTGTTTTTTCTTTGTCAAAGTTCCATGAAGTAAGAGAAAAAATACACAAATATATGTTGAATGTTTTTTTGTTCCTTTTAGAAGACTCTATATATCTTTTAGTTCTACTTTCTTCAGCAATTGAATTAATTCCATATTTTCTCTTCAGTTTATCTTTCCGTTAGCCTTACCTAAAATTGAGAAAGGAATATTGATTTCTTTTGGCACTATTGTGTGGCTCTCTCTGTCTTCTTATAGCTCAGGCAATGTTTCCTTTATAATTTGGATGTAAAGGCATTTGAGGTGTATAAGGTTTTGTTTTTATTTTAAATGAGTATGCACACACATATTATCTATGGTTTCTTTTAGCATAATGTAGCTTCCTTGTTTATCCCCTTTTACTTTCTGCTTAATCAGATGGTATTATTACTGCAATTCCTACTTTTTTTTTTTTGGTTTACTTGATACACAGTAATTTTTTTTATCCCTCAATTTTATTTTGTGTATCTTTTTATTAAAAATTTTATTATAGTTTGCATCATTCATTTCCACAAGATTTTGAGTTACATATTTTCTCCCCCTCTTTCCCCTACCCACCACCCCAAAACAGCCATCCCAGTGTGTCCCCCCACCCCCAGTCTATTCTCTCCTA
>JAQQSV010002819.1:8755-21324 GCA_028646515.1 Pseudochirops corinnae | reverse complement strand
AGAGCACTGACCTGAGAACAATCGCTAAGTCCCCCTGCTGTCTGCAGGCCGCGGGCGGGAAGCTACAACGCGGAGGCGGGTGCAAAACCTCTGCCTTTCGCTTTTCTGCTCTGGAGGCCTTTCGGCCAGACTGCTTATCTCCCCCTTTTGCAATCCCCACTCACAGCTGCTGCTAATCCACTCACCTGAGAGGCTCCTCCACTGCTCCCATCCAGCCACCCCCGGGGCACAGCCGCGGCTTCAGGGCAGGCTGGTTTCGGTTCGCAGTGCTGATATGGTTCCTCATAGGCGAGCTGACTTTAGTGGGAAGTATCTTTGTGTGTGTTTTGGAGTTCTAGGATTGGTTTAGAGTCCTGTTTTATGGGTATTTTGGGGTGGCTATGTGAGAGCTGCGATATGTTGCTGCTGCTACGCCGCTATCTTCGAGACTCACGCATTTAGGTTTTTCTTACCAAAGATACTGAAGTGTTTTCCTTCTCCAGATGAGAAAACTGAGGCAAACCGAGTTAAGTGACTTGTCCAAGATCACACAACTAGTAAGAATCTGGGGTCAAATTTGAACTCAGGAAGATGAGTCTTCCTGACTCCAAACCCCACACTCTATCCACTGTACTACCTAGCTGCCCAACAATAATGCTAATAGTATTCTATTAGCATTGTTATTCCTTTTACTTCCCAATACCAACCTCCTCTGTCCCAGTAAAATCAGTTTCTTTATTATGTCTTTACTTTTACTCTTTCTTTGACTTTGAGTAGCATTTCCTTATTACCCTTCACCTGGAAGGGTAATATCCATGCTTTAAAGCCCAGTTGAAAACCTATAAAGTTTTTATGAATTATCCTAACACAAATTGATCACTCTTCTATTATTTAATATATACCAGAAAATTTTGCTCTTTTGTTTTATCTCTCAATTAACTTTTTGAGGATTTTGTCTTGTATTTATTTATTATATCCTAAAGAGCCAGGAACTGTGTTAGGCATATAGTGAGTTCACCTTTTGAATTAATTGTTGGAAATGAAATAGCAAGAATGGTCAGATTTCCATGTTCAAGCTAGAAGGTACCAAATCTCATATTTGTGCCATCTGAAAACAAGAGAATCTAAATAAATTAAACATGAAGTATTTCTTACTTGAGTTAGTTTGGTTGGCAAGATAGGTTTCTTAAGTCAGAATGATTTCCATAGTTGTCAGCTTGACTCTAGGCCATAGAAACTGATGTTAGAAAATCCTGATAGGGTGGAGGGGGTTAGGAAGGAGATTTCTTAGAAGTGTTTACCCTGTTAGAGTTGCAGGATATTTGACACTGGTTTGCTGTCTTCCAATTTCAAACTTCATGCATATGAACTCTTAAAGCATCCAGGAACTCAGTGGTTTCTTATATTTATTCCTTTGGTTGCTTCTTGTGTCTGTGGTTGGTGGAGACTGCAGAGCATGAAATAATGTTTAATGTTAGGAAGAAAAGAAAATTCATTCACTATGGGTCATTTATCAACAATTGTCATAAGAAATGAGGAAGTAATTTTCACCATTAGAGGCAGCTAGGTGATACAGTGAATGAAGCACAAGAAGATCTGAGTTCAAATTCCACCTCAGTCACTTACTAGCTATGGGACCTTGGGAAAGTAACTTAACCTCTGGTCTGTCTCAGTTTCTTCAACTATAAAATGGGGATAATAATATTACCTACCTCCCAGTATCATCCTGAGGATTAAATGAGGTAATATCTGTAAATGCATTTAGTAGTGTAGCTAACACAGGGTAAGTTTTTAATAAATGCCTGCTTCCTTCCGTTTGGAAGGATTCTCAACTCCAGTTCTTTCTCTCATAGTATAATAAAGGGATGGTTGGAACTTCATTTAGATGTTACTGACATAGGAATGTTTCCTACAGTTTTTTCTCTTGATCTTAGTCAACTCTGGTGATAGTTATGAAATGGCCTTCCTATACACACTATATCTATTCCCTGGGAGGGAATTATTTAATTCAACGAATCCCAAATACCATTTAAAATGAGCTATTTAATCCACAAGCATTACTTTCCACATTTTAAGGCATGGAAAAATTAATGAAAAAGGGACATTTTATGTTTATTATCCTTAAAAATTAGCTTTCAGAATATGAAAACTTTTATGATCACTTTCCCTTTGGATCTCCTTACTAATGCTGTTGGTGGCTCATAGTCTTCTAAGTTTGGAACTGGGTTCTGCTTATGTTTACTCTGACTCCAGTGGACTAGAAAGTGAGCTCCTCATGGTACAATTTTACCTTTCTTTGTAATTTCCCACAAGTCCCTCAATGCGGATGGTGATAAATAACTGCTTTTAACATCTGATTAATGTCTAAAATGTCCTCAGATAAATGACATGAACATTTCTTTTCATTTCATTGTAATGATTTCTTTTGATAATTACCACCATGTGTTGTGTTCTCTTATATTGTTCTCTGTTTCATGTGTGTATCTGGTATCCACAATGACATTGTGATTCCTAGAAAGTAGGGTCAGCATCACATATTTCTTCTTTATCCCTCTTTGGGATTGACCCCAGTGTTGGGCAAAAAAGTAGACAGGTCACTAAATATTTACTTGAATTAATTTTTACCAAAATATTAAGAGATTTCAAAGCAAAACTTTAGGAAAACTAAAATTAAAATGAAGATATGGCCTTTTCTTTCACCATCATGTCTGTTTCCACTGCCTGATAAAACTTGTCATAACTGTTGGGAGGCAATCATGGAATGAACATATGCCTAATGTTAAGGTTTATCAGAACGAGCTACTGATTTTCTTAACTTGTAGAGAGAAAATAATTTGAGGTACAGGCTTTGGAAGGGGTCTTTTCATAGGACAAGACTAATCAACAGTGTGTTAAAATTTTCTCATATTCTCTTTTTGGCGTACACTCTACACTTATGCCTTTGATTTGAACAACATTGGTTTTGATTTGATTCATATCGGGCTGATGCTCTGTTAAAATGCTCCATGGTTTCCTAGGTGTGGTTGTTTCCCCACCTGGAGTTATAGCGTTTTAGTCTTTGTTACTGGAGAGTATTTTCCTGTGCTTTGCCTACTCAAAGTCCTTTAATGTGTAAAATACAGAAAATAAATTCATTATACAAAAAGTCACTAAACTGTGCACATTCTTTGACCCAGTGATACCACTCTTAGGCAATTGACCATTAGAGGTCAAAGACAAAGGAATAAAACTCATACATAGAAAAATATTTGTAGCACAGCAAAGGAATGGAAGTAACTTGCTGAATTATGGAATATGGATATAATGGTATAAGATTATATCATAAGAAGAATTCAGATAAATTGGAAATTTTTTAATGAACTGAGATACAAACAGAACCAAGAAAGACAATTATAAAGGCAAACAACTTTGAAAGAACTTGGAATTCTGATCATTGCAGTGACCAACTAAAAAGCATCAACAAAACCTTAAAATATATAGCTGAAAACAAAAAAAGAAATTTGAAAGGGAACAAAACAAAAAGAGCAAGTTTATTATTGACTTGTTAAATTTTACATACACTTTCAAAAATATGATGCACCTGAAGTTCATGATTATGAGTAGTCCCTTTCTACTTTGTGTACTGAAATGTTTTCTCGATAATAATTTTGTTCATAATAAAAAGAAAAAAAATTTTAATGTGTTCACTAGTTTATTCAAAAGAAGAATTCTCTTGAAATTTTATTGAAAATAGTAAGAAAAATTTATTGGAAATTGTATTAAGCAGGGTAAGAGACAACACATATGTAAATCCACATCAAAACAACCTGTTCATTTAGTTGGTCTTTAGGTCAATGTAAAAAGCTACAATGGAGATATACCTCAGTAGTTAGTCTGCTTTATGTTCCTTTGAGAGAATGGCCATCTTAGAGGGGTAGCCATGTTTGAGAAGATTTTTTGACTTAGATCCTATATTATGTGTGTGTATACATATGTATACACACATATTGTGTGTATACACGCATACACATATATGCATATATGTATGTATGCGTACTGACATACCTGTGTATACATATAGTTCATTACAGACAAAAGCAGAATTTAAAAACAAACTTAACATGGAAGGAGAGAGCATAATATGAGGCACAGCTACTCAGAGTTATGGATTGAAATACCATCATAGATTGAGTATTATTGTCAGCTTGAATATCTTTCAGTCTGGAATTTCTCGACTGGTCTTTGGACTTTTCTTGAAACAAACCTTTCTTAAAAGCTAGGTACAAACGTAGAAACATGCCCCATGATATGCTGCTTTATGGGATATGCTAACATTATTACTAATTACTTATTTTTACAAGAACTCATTACTAATTTAAATGTTAACCTTCATAAGACTAGTGCTACATATGTAGAATATAAATAGAGATTTCCTATTACACTCGGTCCTCAGGTAGTTTATGCAAACTATCCTCTACACCTCCACATCTCTCTCCCACAAGCTTAAGTTCCAAAGAGAAGAATCTAAATGTGAGCTAAAAACGTGCACTATTCTTTCTAAAATGCTATTTAACTGCCAAGCACCTTTCCGAATACAATGATCTCACTAGTTTTGTTTCATATGGATTGTTCATATACATACAAAAGCAGAATCCACAAACAGCAGGCCAGCTCTCAGTCCAGAAGCACTTGTGTATGGCAGTCCATGGGGATCTGAAAATAACACCATAAATTCTACCCACTATATTTAATTAAATATTATCAATGAGATTTCATGCAAAGGCTGAGTCACATGGTCTTAATGTGAGACTTTCTTAGCCCTTAAAAGAAAAAAGCAACTTCTGTATGGCTTTAAGATGTTGATTTATAAAGTAATTCATTCATCACACTTGTATAGAGTGCCTAACTAGTTACCATAAAGCCATCAGGTTTCAAATCTGGGAACAATTTCCTCCTCTTTGACTCAGTTCATATATATATATCTGTTGGTTGGCTGATCGCAGCCTCCACAAAATTCTCTCCCACCCCAATATGCATTTGACACCTTAAGTGCTTATATAGGAATTAAGAGCCTCTTTTACCCACACTTAAGGAATTAGAAACATGAACTTTATAATCCGAATGTGTGAGATTGTTCTAAATTAACTTGAGGGCAACAAAGCACAAAAAGAAGAGGACCCTCTTGTGGTCAACCCCCAAGAATGAACAAGGTCCACATAAACACAGATCCTTCTTATGAGACCCCATGTTACATTTGTAAATACAAAATCTATAGTAAGTAAAAAAAAGAAAAAGAAAAATCCTGGATTTGGACCAGAGGTCTAGGGTCTAAATACTGACCCTGATGCTTTGCTACCTGGGATGTATGACCTGGGACAACTCACTTAATTTCTATAGGCCTCAGTTTCCTCAATTATAAAATGAGAAGATTTTACTAGCTTACTTCAAAAGTTTGTTCTATAAACGTATGATAGATTATACAAAAGAATTTCAAGATGCTGAGAATGCTCATAACTGGGGATGGTTGGGGGGAATCTAGAAAGACTTCATAGAATGTCACCCTGACCCTTTCTTTGAAGGAAGCTGGTGATTCTAGGGGGGAAGGAAAGAAGGAACTGAAAACCAGATAGAGGCAGGAGTGTGCTAGAGTATGTCCATACTGGCTTGGGAGCCTGTTGTTAAATTTTCAATGCGGGCATTTTCATCTCAGAAATCAGCAAATACTACAAATGAGGGCTTCATTGATTATTTTCTTGATCGTCTAGGCTGAAGGAAGTGATGGAGAAAAAGTTAATAATAAAGATTAAATGTACCAAATGTACCAAAAAGGTAGATTTTTTTCTTCCAGAGATATGGTGATTAAATACTCACCAGCACAGAACTGCATATGGGGGGACCACTTATGAAGAGTCACAGAGGTGTTTTAGATACATCAACTTGACTGCTGTTTGGAGGATGGATTGGAGAAGGGAGAAACAGGAGTTAGGAAGACCAATTCATAAGCTATTTTAATTGGCAAGAGGTGATTAGGGTCTGAACCAGGGTAGAAGCAGTAGGAATAGGAAGAAAGTCATAGATATATGCTTACAACAAAATCAACCTTCATGTGATTCTCAAAAACAAACCTTTAATTTAGTGCCTTGTGACTTTTTCTTGTGCTGGGTAATGATGAGCACTAAGCCACTGAAAAGAGGCATGGATCCCAAGAAAGAGTGCTTGCTTCACTGAGAAAGGATATTAAAAGTCCATATGGAGCCGGCTAGAGCCAAATCTCTCAGCTTGATTCTCTTCTTCATATATATGCATTGCTTCCATTAGCTCCAACTGATGTTTTTCCCCATGCAAGAATAAGAAATTCAAGTAGTCAGTAGAGTTAATGAGATATGAGTGACCCTTTGAATATTATAGTAAGACAGTTATATTTCCACTCAATAGGGAATGTCTTTGTATAGATGTGTTTTCAATCTGATAGCCTTCACTCTTGAATCAGTCAGCAGTAAAGCTATTTTACCCAAACTGTTTAAGAAATATTAGCTATGGGTATATAGAGAACATTTACACTTATAGGCAGGCAATCTCTGACATATGTCTACTTGACTGAAAATATTTTATGCAATAAAACACAAGCATATATAATAAAACATATAACACAACACTTTAAAAAAAGCAAATAGTCATGCTAGAATAGGCATCCCATCATGGGATCTTATTTTTGCTCCTCATTGCTACTTGGGATTTTCCTTCCCTTACCCCCAAACTTCATCTGCTCTTTAGCGAGCTCCAAGGTTCAATCCAAATGTGAGTGTTTGTGGGAATGGTGTTATCTGGCTAGGAAAGAAGTATAGATGTGCTATCTGGACAGGATAGGATAGGATAGGATAGGATAGGATAGGATAGGATAGGATAGCATAGGACAGGATAGGATAGGATAGGATGGGATAGGATGGGATAGGATGGGATAGGATGGGATAGGATGGGATAGAATGGGATAGGACAAGATAGGAGGATAGAGGTGTTGAAGAAGAACACAAGATTCTAACTGGTTAAACAAACAAGCAAAATAATGAATGAATAAATGAATGAATGAATGAACGAATGAATATATGTAATACAAAACAGTATAATGATAGAAAGTAACATATCTGCCAATGCAAAATCGTTTAACTCAAAGCAAGTCCGTGAAAGGACCACCCAGAGAGAAGTGATCAGCCAGGTGAGATCAAGGAAGGCTTCCCAGAGTAGGCAAATGTTAAGTAGGATTTTGAAGAGATAATTTTAGTGATGATATTTTTCTCTAGTGAATTTAAAGCATTTAATATGCATAGTGACTAGTGGACAAAACAGAGGCTACTATTTGGGAAAATGACAAGCATTACTTTGGATCTCAGTTAAATTTCTATTCAATCCTAGTAGAAAAAAAAATTAAAAATTCAGTTATCTTATCCTCACTAGTACCTGTCGGTGAATAATGGTGTGCTGGAATTATATGAACACTCAGGTAAATGACTTAAACTCTAGTGGTGCTTTTACATAATACTTATAATCAAAGAATAAAATTACACTCAAGCTGACAAATGATCATCTTTGAGTTTGTAAACTTTACAATGTTAAGTGTGCACAGGATCTTGAATCATGGATTACTTATTATTCTTAACAGTTTAGAACTCTAGCTTTTTATACCACAATAACTAGCCCAATTCAGGAAAAGAATGAGGGATATATGAGGAAGAATGGTATTTTAATTAGAAAGATCCCTTTCCTGGAGTAAAGCATTGATGGCTTGAATCTCTAGGGTAAAGGCAGAGAACATCGCCATGATAGGATGTGATATTCTTTCCATTCTTGTTTCTCCTTTTTGAACTCTGTAAGGACTGTACATAAAATAGATGGAGTTGTTCTGGGAATCAGATATTCCACTCAGCTGCATGGAGGACAGGTTTTAATCATCTAAGATGTTAGCCATACACACCAATGACCTGTGCTGCTCACCTCCAGACTTACTTGAATACTGATGAAAGGATTTGTGATCTCATCTGCATAGGTACTCCCTACTGTGTGGGTGAGAGTCATGGAATACCACAATTGATGCAAAATTGATGTTGAGGATTACTGAAAGGGCAATACAAGATGTAGTGGGCATGAACAGGCAAAAAAAAAAAAAGGCAATAGCACAGGAAAAGCTGCATTAAAGATATCCTCATAAAAATATATCTACAAAAAAGAAGATGAGCCAAAGGATAACTGATAGACAGTTCACACATTCTATTGGCATCAATGCAATGTCCAGAGATAAAGAATAGCCACCGGAAAGTTAGATGGGTGCTTTGTGGATTAGTGGAAACCTGAGAATATGAATTGTACACTATCCGTAGGCATGAATAGGTTGTGATTTGCATTGTTGTGGAGTACAATTATCAGTGAGATCGTCAGTGCAGCAAAGTAACAAAGTAAGCATTCCACACATTGACTTAGATGGGGGTATCCTCTCTATTCAGCCTTCAAGTGTGGCTATGGATGGTTAAATTCAGCACCTAGTTGCCAAACTTTAAGGTTGGAGCTCTTCCAGCCTCAGTTAAGCTGATACTCTTACAACAAAACTCCCTGGCCCACTGGCAGTCAGGATTTTTTTTGTGGGTATGATCTATCTTAATTTGACCTTCACTGAATTAGCCCAGATTATCACCCCTAGGACCTGATAAGATATCACAAAAGCACTTTAGCAGACAGCATCACTTCACTAACTTTCACATTTTGAGTAATGACTTCATTTAGAATACTATATAATATTTATTAATAAAAAACAAATTTTTGTCTCTGTGAATAAAAGCACTGACTAAAAAGAGAAACCTTAAATGTGATTGAATTTGTAGCACACAAAGGACTGACATAATTCAGAATGACAGAGTTTAAACACCACTATTTCACATTTATGAAAGATGCATTATTTATATTATGGCATATATTTATATTAATGGCATACATTATTTTGTCATTAATATAATAAGGATAGTTGATCTGAACACTGCTTATGGGACTTCAATTATAAAAGGATGTGTTTTGGTTTAATAGGGCTCCCCTGGAACTCCAAAAGAGTAGAATGCCTCTGAAAAGGTGGATGAAGTATGATTTGTCAGTATCATAGAGAAAGATTTTCTTTTGGTTAACCTAAATTCAGTTTACTTTTAGCTTTAAAGTTAATATTCCAGTCTATATTGACCCCCAGTTAAAAAATGAGACAAGATGATTGTAACAAATGTTTCATTCAACATCAAGAAAATAATCCAAGTTTATGAAAAGAGGATTATGAGTTGGGCATAGGGGCTGAAGGGTTCTAGGTCTTTCTTTCTTTCTTTTTAAAAAATTGATTTGTTTATTTACTTTTAGTTTATAAGATTTAGTTCCAGAATCCCTTGAGTTTGAAATTTTCTCTCCTCCCCCCTCCCATGGTGGCATGCAGTCAAGTATAGGATCTGCAAATACTTTCACATTGGACATTAATCTGGTTGTATAGAAGGGTTGTAACCCATGGAGTGAACAATGGGAAAAAAGAAAAAGAACCAAACATGGAAAAGAGTGACAGCATGTAGATCGCTTCAGTCTCCATCTAAACTCTGGTCTTTCTAGATCTTTCTCTGAATGTAGATATCTCCTTCCATCCTGAGACTTGTAGAGTTTTCTTATAACTGTGCGTTGCTGAGAAGAGTCCAGTTTATCAAGGTTGATCATCACACATATGATGTGTCTGTGCTTTTCCTGGTTCTGCTCTTCTCACTTAGCATCAGTGTGTATAAGCCTCTCCAGGTAAATATGAAGTCCATCTGCTCCTCATTTCTTATGGTTCTTGGTCTTTCAAAGATAGTTATTCTACCTTTTCTCCCTCTTCTTCTACCTCCAATCGTAGACCTTGGTCACAAAGGGGAAGGGAGAAAGAAGAGATTCAAGAAAGAGCACAGAAGACAATCAATTCAATTAAAGATGTTTAATAAGCACTGACTATATGTCCTGTGTTAGGTGTGGATCAAATAAGATAATATCTTTAAATCAGTTTCAAAATGTGAGGAATTTTCAATATTATCTTTAAAGAAATTACATATATCAGGGGAGGAGGGATACAACAGGTGCACAGGTAAGTAAATACAAAGTAAATTCAGGACGGAGAGAGTAGTAATAACTTGGGGGCATTAAGAAAGACTTCCTTTAGGATGCGGCACCTAAGCTGAGACTCCAAAGGTTCTAAGCAATCTGAGAGGGGGAAGGGGTGGCGGGGGGAGGGGGAGGAAATAAGATATGCATTCCAGGTATGGGACAGACTGTCCAAAAGGCACAAGTGATAGCGGGATGAATTTGGGTAGACAATGAACAAGACAGCTTGATTTGAATGTAAAGCGTATTAAGGAGAGTAACATCAAGTGTTTGGAAGTGTAGGTGGGTACTAGATTAGGAAGAGTTTCAAATTTCTTCCTTCCTTTTTCCCTCCTTCCTTCCTTCCTTCCCTCCCTCCATTTCTTCCTTCCTTCCTTCCTTCCTTCCTTCCTTCCTTCCTTCCTTCCTTCCTTCCTTCCTTCCTTCTAATAAAAACTCAAATAGTATTCCTTCCTGATATATACATAGCAACCCCCTGAGGATATATAATGGAGGGATGCTTCTCTCCTACTACAGAAAAAGCTCAGATTTCCTCTGCCTGCTTCTTGTCTTCCATGAGAATACTTTTAATTGACTACTGAACCAAAACTCCCTGGATATACTAAAGATACAATGCCTGACCCTTTGGGCCTCTCCTTTCTGCTGCCTTGAAGTGGACAAATAACTCTTTGAACTCAGGAGGGTCACTAGGGAAATGCTCATAGTGCCTCTTTCCCCCCTCCTTGAACACCCAAGCAGCAGTAGGTTTGGGCTTTTAGGGCAGTTGCATATTCAGAAAATCATAAAACACATCAGAAAAGAAGAGTCACCCCCAAAACAGAAACCAGTAGAAAGGAAAGAGCCCCCTAGGCTTTAATGGATCGGAGTATCCTCAGAGGGGACGAAATGTAAAATAGTTAATGAGAAGTTCTGTTGCCAATTACCCAATCAATAAGTCTTGGAAACTAGCCTCTCAGTTGGTTGTACTTATAAGATTGTACAATCAGAGATTAAGAGTTTGAAGGAACCTTTGATGCCATCAATCCCAGCACTAGTTTCCCTGTTAAGGAGACAGGCAAACTGAGGACAATGATCCCAAGTTAGAAACTGGACAAGGTTTCTAGCCCCGGTGATCTTAACCTAGCAGTACCTTTCTATCTGATGTGCTAAATGTGAAACAGTCCTGACAACTGGAATCTGGAATTTGAAGGCAGAGAAAGGATCAACAAGCTAAAGTCTATCCCCAAATATTCAAAAATTTGACTAGGAGACTGGCCCAGGGTTGGAGGCTCCAGTCCTGGTGGGAAGATAAGGATGCAGAGGGAGGAATTTCAGAGTACTTTACTAAACATTTGTTTTCAACCTGATGATACTCCAGCCTGCCCAATTCCTGTGAAGCAACCAGTCTACTCCTATTGTGGGTGCTTAACTGGTAAATAAACTCTTTGTGGGACTTTATTTAAGGCAAGGAGGTGAGAAATCCATCATTCCTTCTCTCTACAACTTAGTATGAATGTTGCCGTTGAATAGCAGCAGGAAATGGTGATTCATGAAAAAAAAATAAAAGAGAACCACCACAGAAGCAACACATTTTCCTTAAAATTATCCGGATATTTGCATTGACTCTTAACTTTGCCTAGAAAGACACAAACTTTTGTTATTATTATTATTTTTGCAAAGGAAGGGGATTATTATGCCTCAGGCAAGGAAGCAGATGTGGTGCTCACTAGGGACACACCCACACTAATACAGAAGAAGCAGGAGTGAGTTCTGTCCCCTGGTAGATTTAGGGTTAGTCAAATTCCTCAAATTCCTTACTTTTTTTCCCTCCATATATATATATATATATATATATATATATATATATAAGGTCCGAGCTGTGGGACAAACTTTTTTAAAACTTAATCTTGGGTATGAGTCCCATAAGGGTTATTTCCTGTGGAAGTGGAGTAGAGCTCCAGATCTTAGGTCAGCAAACATTGGTGAGAGGTAGTAGAGAAATCTTAGCTGTTTGTCCTTGTGCAAGTCACTTAACCTCTGACTCTCAATTTCTTTATTCACAAAATGGGAAGAATAACAGCACCTATCTGCTAGGGTGGTTGTAGGCTGGTGTAAAATGAGACCATATTTGTAGAGTGCTTTGTGAAACTTAAAGTGCTAATTTTAAGTGCTGTCTTGTATTATGATGATGGAAGAAGAAAGGAAGGAAGGAAGGAAGGAAAGAAGGAAGGAAGGAAGGAAAGGAAGGAAAGAAGAAAAGAAGGGAGGGAGGGAGAAAAGGGGGGAGGGAGAAAGGGAGGGAGGAAGGGAGGGAGAGAGGAAGGAAGGAAGGAGGGAAAGAGAGAAGGAAAGAAGGGAGGGAGTACTGTATCCAGCACAGTTGTATGGCCTAGCAATCAGCTGATTAAAGAGAGAGACGGGGATGTATTCAATAGTCTGTTTATTACAGAACCATTTCATACAGAGCCAAGATACAAGAAAATCATAAG
>JAQQSV010002818.1:0-21338 GCA_028646515.1 Pseudochirops corinnae | reverse complement strand
TGTTCAGCCATTCCCCAATTGATGGGCATCCCCTATATTTCCAGTTTTTTGCAACCACAAAGAGAGCTGCAATAAATATTTTTGCACATATGGGACCTTTTCCCACTTCTGTAATCTCTTTGGGATATAATCCCAACAACCATCTCTTTTTTTATTGGGATCTTGCCATTACTGACTTTTCTCATGGTTCTGATGTCCACTGTTATGTCTTTCTTGTTCTTCCATTCTCTTCCTTTTACCAAGTTTTTCCTGCTCCCCTGAATATTTTTATTCTAATTGCAATTGAGATATACAATTTAAAAAATGTTTTATTGGTTCTCACACCTCAGTTGTTTCCTAGTAACACTCTCCCTCTGCTTTTTAACAAAAAAACACTGTTTAGTGAACCAGTCACAGAAACTGCATCTGACAGTGATGTACCATTCTGCACCAGAAGTCCACCACCTCTTTAAAGAGTCAAGGGAAGTTTATTTGATGTATCATCTTCACAATTCAATCATAAATGATAATTAGGGTTAGGGCAGACTTACTGATTTCCTGAGGGATATTTCTAGATAAGTCCTGGATATTTTTATTACAGTCTTTTTGATGAGTCACAGTAATAAATTTTTAGTATTTACATTCAATAAATTTATTGAATAAATTTGGGGAGAATTTCTGCAAATCATAGAAGTTGCTTTCATATATGAAACAATTTGGCTTATTATTTTGTTTTTGACAAACTTGTTACAGAAGAGGAAAAAAAATATTGCAGCCTAACAATATGTTAATGAAGGATTAATGCCAACCACTAAAAGTGCTTTTTGTATTGGAGATACCACCTACAGAACCACAACAATGTCCCTATCATAAGAAATGAAAAGCTGAACTTGATTGTTTTTCATATTTATTCAAGGATTAGATGACAAGCTTAATTTATTGCTATTTTTACTACTTTCTAGTAAACAGCTATGATATAGGCTGTTTACATAGATAGCACAGAGGTTAATTCAGACCATTGCATGGTGCTGGTTTATGCCTTGTAATCAGCAGCCAATATATAGGACGATCCAAATTGAAAACAATGTAAATTTGCCAAGCCAGCTTAATTCCTGCCAAGAAGGAATATTCCTTAAAGCCATATTTTAAAGTTTATTAGGTTAGATGCGCAACTCTATTCTGTAAATACTCAGCATGAGAAATTATTGAAGTTTGAAAGTTACTGATTGTATGTTCTATTTCCAAAGTCTCTTAAACAAAAGGAATACGTTTATAATAATTTCATTTCCTCTATGAAAGTGACCTAATGAGTTAAAAAGAAATGAAGTCAGGCAAGGCGAGAGCTGTTTTCTATGTAATCTTTTTTCTAGCCAAAGTCAAGTTTAAATGCAGTCCAAATGCCAATTCTCTGCCACAGCTTTTTAGGATTAAGCCTGATTATAGTAACATTTCTCTACTCGCCTGATATACAAATTCATCTCAAAGCTATCTTGAAAACCAGCAAAGTGTTTCATCTTGGAGGTGAGAAAGTTGGCTGTCAAATTTTTATTTCAGGGCAGAAAAATGTATTTACTTAGTATAAGTAGGGCAAAATCTACAACTAGCTTGCTGATTGACTTCGTGTGACTTTTCATGTAAGCATTCGAGGCTGTAGGGGAAATTTAAAACAAGCATTTTTCTTTTTTGAATTTGTTTTTGCCTGGTTGGGTATGTTACCTGAGCTAAAAAAGTTTTCCATCACTTTGTGTAGTGTGTGTGTAATGTCCTATCAGGTGATAGTTTTTGTTTTATGCTTGTTTCTGTTGGAATAAAAGGGCAAATTTAGCTAAATCTGTTTCAGAACAGCTCACCAAATATATCATCATCATAATAGCTAATGATATCTAGCATTTACACAACACTTTAAGGCTTACTAAGTACTTTACCAATATCATCTGCTTTTATCCTTACAACAACCCTAGGAAGAAGGTGCTGTTAATATCACCATTTTACAGAAGGGGAAACTGAGGCAGATAGGTTAAGGGATTTGCCCAAGGTTGCATAGCTAGAAAATGTCTGAGACTATATCTGAATTTAAATCTTGATTCTAGGTCTACCATTCTATCCACTGTGCCACCTAGCTGTTGAATCATATTTAATCATGTTTATCTCTTGAAAAGTATAAAACGTGGGGTAATAAAACTGTGAGAGGTGATAGTGGAGTAGAAAGTATCATATGTGTCCTGGATTCAAATTCCTGTTCTGACATTTACTGGCTGTGAAAAGCAAAACACTATCTTCCTCAGTTTCCTTTTCCATAAAACTGGGATAATAATGCAGTGATTTTATACAGGTGAATGCTCTTCGTCTAGTTTTAAGTGCTACAGACCAGAGCTCTTATTGAATAAAGAAATCCTTTGACAACTATTTTATATGACTCTGTCCCTTATGTTTAATAAATGCCTGTGGATTGCTTACTTGGTTCTCTGCACTATACATTCCTTTCATAGGTTGAACAGGAATTGATTCAAACCTTTGCCCAGTCAATTTGAGTGTAGATCTTCCAGTGAGCTATGTTTGTTATTTAATCTACTTTGTACAGTGGGTCATGCTGCTTGTATGGACCTTAGGCAACTCCTTAGGACTTATCCATTAAGTCATAGATGGGTTACCGGTTGCCTTCACAGGGAGAATTCCCATACCCAAAGTTCCCTACACTGGTGAAATCACAGGTCCTTCTTGTATTTTCACATATAGTAGCATAGGAGGTAAGAGAATGGTTAAGAGAATGGTCACCACCCTGGTGCCTCAAAACACTAATCTATCTTTTAAAAAGTATTATTATTACATGTGCTATTGGAAGAATTTTTACGACCATTTCTGTCTTAATTTCTATTAAAAGGAGATTCCAACTCTGCCAGATAGGAGGTCATTCTGCAGAATGGACCTTCTAAACCATTAACGTACTTTAATGGCACATTGAACTAGAAGCCAAGACAGGCCAAGATAATAACAATAATGATGAAGAAGAAGGAGGTGGAGGAAAAAGAGAAGAAGAAGAGGAAAGATGAAGAAGAAGAAAAGGAAGAGGGAAAGGAGGAGAAGATGGAAGAGAGGAGGAGAAGAGGAGGAGGAAGAGGAGGAGGAGGACTGGTCTATCAGCCTCATGTGGCATTGAGGGGAGTCTACAGTGAAGAGAGCTGATGGTGAGTGTCTCTGGAATTCTCTGAGTCCTGCTCCTGATGGCAAATCTGGCACCTGATAAAACCTGCTAGAAGAACATGTGCTTCTAAGATAGTGCCTCTGAGAAACTGTAGATGTGTTGCTACCAAGACATCTACATTTAGCATAATGAGAGAAATACAGTGGTTTTGGTTCATTCCACTTGGGGGAAGAGTGAAGAAAGTGACATGGGGCTGATGTTCTTTCCACAAATAGTCTCTTATAGAGGCAGTGTGGCAGAGTGGACAGAGAACCTTGGATTGGGAAGACCTGAGTTCAAATCCAGCCTCTGACCCATACTGACTTGGTGACCTTGGACGAACTCTTTTATCTCTGTGCCCCAAGGAATCAGTTACACTTGAATTGCTGATGGGTGGAAGGAATTTCCACATTGAGTTTCCCAAGCCAATGAAATCACAAGGTAGGATAAGAAGACACATCTAGACTTTCGCCTTAGCCCTTTAGACATTTGGGCTTATGCATAAAAAGGTTAAGTTGGATTTCCCAGGTTTTTTTCAAAATCAGGATAAAAGCACAGGCATGTAGCAGTATATTAATTCACTAGAGCTAAAGAGAACACTGGATTTATTTTATAAGCTGGTGCAGCATAGTTTAAGATGAGAACTCAACCTGGAAGAGGCCATTTCATTGCCTCCTTTTGCTCCTCCAATCTTGAGTTAACTGAAAGAAAAGCTCGCACGTGTTTATGTTTTCCCTGGAATTTTCTTGCTAATCCCCTCAATTCCTCATTTGTTTTTTTGTGGGTAGGCATGGCATAGATGCTAGTCATGAAAATTGAGCTCTCTGGCACTCATAGTCACCCTAAAAAAGCACCGTCAGATAAGAGACCCAGGCCTGATGAACTGGGCATTGACTGCAGTGTAGGAAGCAAGAAGATCTGAGGCGCTAGGGAGGGCTCAGTGGGTCCTCAGCCCAGGCCTCACTGGGCAAGTGGTTTTACTTTGGGATTTTCTAAATGAATAGACCTGAAATTGTTGTGAATTTTTAATGCATTATTTGTATATGGGCCTCTTTAGCTTTTAAAAATACATGAAAGGATGGGAATTGTCCCCAAGGATCGGCTGACAATAGGAGGAAATAGTAATTAAGCACCAAAAAAAATTGATACATTTACACTGGGGTTAATAAAAATAAATGCTCTGCAATTGTCAGAAAGGCATTTGTCATTTCCAGAAGAGTCCGAGATCTCTCTCTCTCTCTCTTTTTCTGTTACAGCTTTAATTTAAGTAACATGATAAATAATGGTAAATTGAACTTTATTATGTATTCATGAAATGCAGTTTAATACAATTGTTATTTCTGGCATTTGTGGTTTAAAGATATTCCCTTATGAGGGGATGTTATTTTTAATGTGCAAATGCAGAAATAATGACCTACAGTTTCACTGGCGAATTAGGGCTGAGTCTGTACATGGACAATAAAGAATCCTTTGCTTTATGAAAATCTTGAGGACATTCTTTAAAAATTCTGCATTAAGCAAATTATTTTTAAGGGCACAACCCCATAGTCCCTGAAGATAAAAGAATTAGGTGTCCAAGAGTTTTTGACAAGGGAACAGCTGGAAAAAACAAACTCCCAAACCAAAAACATGCTAATTAAAAAAAAAACCCAAACCACAGCCTTACTTATTGTGTACAGGTTACTGCAAGTCTCTGCACAGTCTAAAAGGACCAGGCTCTAAACTCACCTCAATGGATGCCTTCTCGGCCAGCCCCCAGGCAAACCCTGGGATTCAGAAGATGTAGACAGATTAGTGATCTAGGCTGACTGTGGAGAAATAGTCAAGAGGAAGAGCTGGTGGTCCCTCTTCTTATGTTTCCTCCGATCTTGATTCTCTTCCATCTGGGCAGCTCCTTTTGTCAGATAAAATAATGGAAGAAGGTATGAGCACATGACTCCCAGGAAGCCCTAGCTCTGCTTCTGAGGGATTGGCACGAATGCGAATCATGCTGAGCCAAGAGTGACTTCTTCTACATTTTAGCTCAGAGAATAGCTCTCTCTCTCTCTCTCTACCAATGAGTAGCTAGAATGTTTGGGATTGACTTCCTCTTTATTATTAATTTCAGATCACAGAGATTTTTTTTGGGGGGAGGGGTAAGGCTTTTCTGTGAATTTCCTGTTGAAGTCCAGGAGAATTTTAAGTGTCAATTCCAAGCATTCACAGAATTATAGGCTGTTAGCAGTGTGTGGGTTCTTGGAGAATATTTAGTCCAAGTATTCCTGCCCTCTGTCTTTCTAGAGGGGAAACTGAGATCTCCAGAAAAGCTTAATTACTTGCCTCAGTGGCAGAGCCATTGTCCTCTGACTCAGTGAGCTCTTCCTCATGCTACATTTTATTCCCAGTGGCTCGAGTGACTTCAGTCTGGGCAGCTCCTTGCTTTGGTTAAAACAATGAAAAGGGTGGTGGGTATAAATACAGCATTCCCAGGAAGCCCAAGTTCTGCTTCTGAGGGATTGGCACGAAATGCAAATCGTGGTAAGCCAAGGATGGCTTGAATTAAGAATTTTTAGCATTTGGGGGCCACTGAGTTATATTTATAGTGAAACATCACTTATTTATGCTAATGGGCTAAGGCACATCTGAATCAATGACAACTTTAGCACTTACAAACAAACTTAATAGTTTTTGTTCTACAGGTTTCATTCAGAGCCCACTAAGGGACAGCTGTGAAAAGCTTTGGGGGGAAAACTGTCATCTGAGCCGTGCCTTTATTTGTTTATTTGGCTTCTCTGGGTTGGATGTTCTTTTTACATGAGCCATAGGAGAAGGTTCATACCTTTCCAGGGTCAATTCTAGCTGAAAACTGTCAGAAAAAAAGTGTTGCCAGGTGAAGATATGACCAGACCCGCTCCAATTCAGTGAAGGATGTCCTAACTGCAGAAAAGGCTTGCTTTTTCATTCAATTACCTACTACCAATGCCTGAAGAACTCAAGACTCGTAACATTTTTTTTTTCCTTTGGTGAGACAATTAGGGTTAAGTGACTTGCCCAGGGTCACACAGCTAGTGTCAAGTATCTGAGGCTGTATTTGAACTCAGGTCCTCCTGATTTCACCAAAATTCTTAGCTTTTGTAGGTCAAGTATGCTCTTTAAAATCTCGATTTCATTATTAACTTTTTTAGTGAATTCTTTTCATGGGTTAAATAGAGAAGCAAACTCCAGCCCAGCTGTGGTTATAAGAACCACAAATTATAAATTAGTGTGACCAGAATAAATAAATTTTCACTGGAATTATAAGGTCAGTTAGCTGGTACCTGGGATGGAATGTTATATTTGGAGTTAGGAAGACCTGAATTCACACCCTGCCTTAGACACTTACTACCTATAGCTGGATAAGTCTCTCATCATCTGTAAAATGGGTACAATATTAGCACCTCCCTCCCAGGGTTGTTGTGAGAAATCAAATGAGTACTGTATGAATGGCAGCTATTATTGATAGCTAGGGGATACCACAGATATAGTCCTGGACATAGAGTCAGAAAGACCTGAGTTCAAATCCAGCCTCAGACATTTACTAGCTGTATGACCCTAGGCAAGTCACTTAACATGAAATAAAATAATAGCAATTACCTCCCAGGGTGGTTGTGAGAATGAAATAGTATTTGTAAAGTGCTTTAGAAATTCTCACACATCATCTCCTCTGAGCTATGGCAGTATTCCACCAGCAGGGAAAGAGAAATTCACAGGGATCATTTGCCTGGGATCCCCCAGCTAGTCGGTGTCACGAAAGGTATTCAAACCACCCCCCCCCCCCAACACTAAGTTCTTTCTGTTTTCCTGTCTCCTTCGATAACCATACCATCCCCCACTCTAGAATGGAAGCTTCTTGAGGGCAGCGAGGGCATTACCTTTATTTCTGTATCCCTGGGACCCAGCACACAGTGGGCACTTCACAAACGCATGGATATTGTTACGCCCTGTTGTCTGTTATCATTATCACTCTCATTCTCATCTTTTTTCATTTTTATCACTATGAACTCTTGTTTTTACATCCGACGAAGTCCAATATCATCTCTACCAAGTCTAATAAACAATGTAATTCCACTTCCCTCCTCTCCATTTTTTTCTGTCTTCTGTCATCCCCAAGCACCACAAACATTCAGTTTCTGCTGAAATCTGACTTAGAGGTTGTCTGAATTGTGCCACCAGACTTGATCTGGCCAGAATCCATAAAAAACCTCTTTAGTTTGAGAGTTGGCGTTGGCGGGACGAGGAGGGCTTGTATTTCACTCCTGGGCTTGGGCCCATCTCTCCTTTTCATGTACTGAGTGAATAATTTCCTTAGGAAAACATCAAGAGGAAAAAATGAATTTTTAAATGAGTGGAAAGGTGAGAAGTTTGGAGTGTAAACAGCATTAGAGGGAGCAGCTGAGTGGGAACCCAGAGTAATTGAAGGCTAAGGGTGAAACTGTCAGGCTGAAGAAGGCACTGATTCTAAAATCTGGTGGCAATATTTTGGGGGGATTTCATGCACTTGTAGAGAGAGACGAATGGTGGGCATGCTTAGGATGCATGTTGGCGCTCAGATCCGTCCACTTAGGTTTTTGTTTGTATAGATAGCTTTAGTTTTTATATAATTTTCAGTATATTATTCTTCCCTCTCTCCTCAAATCCTCCTCAGCAAACGAGTATAAAAGTGAAAGCAGAAAACAAAAGAATTACAGTTCTCCCTTCCACATAACAGGGGTTAGTTAGCAACTGCACAATCTGGAAATCTGCGTAACAGTTTTTAGCCTTCCCTTTGTGCCAGAGAAGTCCGAATTTTTTCTTTTTCTTTTATGGGGTGTTTACATTTACCTTATGGTAAATTTTTGCTTAAATATTTGGTTGTGGACTCTATGTAGGTCAAAGCTATGTTGTCTGCTGGCTTTCATGCGTTGTCTGCAGCTTCTGTAAAACTCCTTCCAAATTCCCATTTATAGTAATTTCTTGTGTTGACCTGTGCTATATCGAAACCCCGACGGGGAAAGTTGCTATGTGGAAGGGATGACTATGTAGAAGTCTTGGGTTTTTCTTTCTTTCTATTTCCATTATAGTCATTATATGAATCAAATCAAAACCCATTTACATAATAATACCCTCAGTGGTAGAGTTTGAGCGAAAAGATGTCCTAGTCTTTTGGTCTCTGGCTTTGAAAAAGAAGACCCTGAAGGGAAAGGGAGACTACAGGAAAAGAAGAGGTGGCCCTGGGAAATGCCCCAATGCCCAGTTTGCTACACTTCAGGGAGTCTCCCATTGAGTGAGATCTGGGACTCTCCTCTCCTGCTTGAACTGAGATATCCCACTCCCAGTGGGAGAGCTCATTCACTCTCTCTTTTCTAGTACATTCTTATATGTGTATTTTCTCTGATTTCTGCTTGCTATTGCCTCGGTTAAAGCAATTGATTTGTCATTTGTTTTGTGGGTTCATTGTGGCACTGGTATTTGCTGGAAAGGGAGTCAAACCTTGACTGTGGTTAGGGGCACTCCCTTCCCATTAAGGGATAGTGATCAGGAGCTCAAAAACACCCCCCCCCCCAACAAAATTCCAGATTAAATGCTATATAAGTATAATGATCAAAGTTATCCCTCAAGAAGAAATGAAAAAAAATCCCCTTCTTTCTTTTCAAAGGCAAAGGACTATGGGTATGTATATATGTTATCTGACATGTATTGTTAGACTATTGATGTCTAGAGGTTTTTCCTCTCTCTCGTCTCTCTCTGTCTCTCTCTGTCTCTGTCTCTCTCTGTCTCTCTGTCTCTCTGTCTCTCTCTCTGTTCTTTGTTACAATGGATGACTTGCTTGGGAGAGGAAAGGAAAAACTATATTTGGAAATGAAGGTGATATAAAAACAAAAACAAGCAGTAGAAACATTTTTAAAAAATCACTTTGTACTGACTTTGTATCTACCAATCTGCTGCCATGTTAGATCTCCCCAGTAGAAGGTAAGTTCCTTCAGGTCAGGCATTGCTTTCATCTGGCTTTGCCTGCCCAGTGACTACCACAGTGCTTTGCCCCTAGGTACTGACTGTCTCTGGGGTTTTTTAAAATTAAATTAAATTTCAAAAACTAAACTCTATAAAGGCCTTGGGCTAATATAAGCTAATAATATTTACATAATCTGGAAGAAAAAACTCACGAATGTCTTGAAATCTCTAGGATTTCTTTCAGGGTCAGTGTACCCCTTTTTTCTGACTTTTACTGGTCTAGCTCCTTTAATATTACCTTTGAAGAAGGGAGATCATAAATGTTCTTCATTCTCTCACCTTCTCAGACAGGACCACAGGCAAAGCTCATAGGTTTCTCTTGGGAAAGGGTTTTTAAAAATTTACAAGGAGTTAATGTAAGCAGATTGTTTGAGGGGGAGTCAATAGTAAAATTGAATTTTCATTTTTCATAGATACTGCTTTAGCCATTTAGTAAAGTATGCATTATGATAGACCCCCATTACTGTCTCTGAATATGTGAGACTCATGGTTTCTGCAATATGAACTTGGCAACATTTTTGCTCATGTTTCTGCAATAAAGTATTTTAAAGATAGGCTCAAATTCACCAGACTTATTGACTCACTCTTGAATTGAGTGTCGCAGAGCTGGGACTGGAGAATGAATAAATCTCAGACACAAAAAGACCTGGAATAATGGCTTGAGAACCACTTCCCCCATGGAAATACTAGAATTACCAATTGGAATTTCCAATTACCTTTGTTAAAAATGCTTCATTTTGGCAGGTCAAGCAACTGGCACCCTGGGAATGTGGGCATCTCCTCGTTAGTGGAGTCCACAGTCCCTCTATGTCTTAGGAGAGGGTGTCTTAGAAAGTTGTTATGGACAAAATATTCATTATCCTACTGCCTACCAGGAAATGAGCCTTTCTCACCTTAGCCAGTGTAGTTTTCAGAGAAACAGATACTTTCATGGCATCATGAGTGAAGCCTTTCTATCTTGGGACAACCTGTGAGAGTCATTAAAAGGCATTATGGGACTTTAGTAGAAGTTACTAAAGATGCTACCTTCATATCTCCTGGTAAAAGACATCGTTATGCACCTATGTGTTTTTGAGTATTTGAATTCATGCCCCTATAAACATTTTGGGGGAAGAGGCCTAGACTTGATTGGTGTAGGGAGCTTTTAGCAAGAAGACCCCATCTATCAGCACCCGCTTTATATCTTGTGGTCTTAAAAAAATTTCACGGGGTTCTCAGAGTTTATGTGATTTGTCCAGGGTCTCACAATGAGCAAGTATCAGTGGCATCTCTCAAAGTTAGGTCTTTCTTATTCTAAGGATGACTATTCAATATGCTGCCTTTCATTCTGAAAAATACACACGGAGGTATTAATATAAATATAGTAGCGACCTTAGATAGTTTTAATAGGAAAAATACTATAATAACTTTAGAGAAAGTTGATGCTGTATATTGACATACTGCTTGAGGGGAATCTTTATCACCTGAGGTAGAAATAACATAGAGGGGACATGGGCTGCCTTCCAGGACTGTAGAAGAGCATGTCAGTGGCCTCCACAGTGGAGAATGCTTGAAGCATCAGCTATGTTAGAGAATTTAAAATATGCATCTGGCAGTTGAGTCAGAGGAAGGGAGGGCAGGATAGGGGTAATTAGGATTCTTTTGGAAAAGAGAAAGCCTCATGTGAGATTTTGCTTTACCCAAACTCAAGCTTTTGTGCCCATTGCCCAAGCTGGAGCCCTGGAAAGGATACTGAATCTGGAATCAGAAGACCTCTGTTTGAATCTCATCTCTGCTGCTAATCACCCATGTTATTTCACCTTGAAGGACACTGTTTTCTCATCAGCAAAAAGGAATTTGGCTAATACCTCCAAAATCCTTCCAATGCTAATGTCCTAGGTATTCAAATATAATTTCATCATTGCTGGGGGATCCTGGTGTGGGAATTCTTTTCACTGATGCAGTGGAAATTCTCATCTATGTTTACATAGACAAATTCTAGGGGGAAACTTGAAGTTCGGAGAAATTTCCTCAGGGTTACAAAACCAGTGTCAGAAGCAGCTTTCGAATTCAGATCTTCTTAATCCTAAATCCAGATACACTCACTACCTCAGGAGCCTCTGTGGAAGATTAGTAAGAGTAATAAATCAAGGATGGGGATAAGGGATAGGCAGCAGATGTGTTATTTCACTGGCATAAGGAACTTCCAGATGGAGAAACCCCCTCTGCCAATGCCAGCCAGCACCGTCTCTATAACTACAAGTCCTAGAGGGCAGCTAGATGACTCAGAGGATAGAGAATAGGACTTGTAGTCAAGAATACCCAAATCCAAATCCAGCCTCAGACTCTTATTAGCTGTGTGACCCTGGCCAGGTCATTTACCCCTGTTTGCCTCAGTTTCCTCACCTGTAAAATGAGCTGGAGAAGAAAATGGTAAACCACCCCAGCATTTTGGCCAAAAAATCCCAAATGGAGTCACAAAGAGTAGGATGTGACTGAAATGACTGAACAACAACAATAAAAGTCACAGAGGGTTAGCCAGAGAACTGAGAGTGTACGTGACCTTCCCAGAGTCACATAGCCAGAGATAACAAGAAAAATGTACACAAACGTAACTAATGTCCTGATTGAGAGAATTCCCTTACAGAAGGCTTACAGCACAGCTTCTTAATTAATTTTGGGCCATGGCCAGGAAGTTACAAAGGCCATCAGGGCACATAAAATTGCAGGAAGATAGATATTGTGGTGAATAGTAGCATATAGTGAAAAAGAAAAAAAACAAAACACTTGATAGGAAGTCTAAGCTCCAGCACTGCTACAAACTAACCGTGTGACCGTCTTGAGAGTTCTCTGACTCTGTGTTCTCACAAGTATAAAAAACAGCTATTGATGCTTTAATGCTGCCGTTGATTCCTGGTAAACTCCCCTTCCAGCAGAATCATGCAGCTAGGTGACACAGTGGATAGAGTGCTGGACTTAGGACTGGGAAAACCTGAGATAAAATCCAGCCTCAGACTCTAGACAGGTCATTTAAACTTCATCTTTCTGAGTTTCCTCATTTGTGAAATGGAGTTAATAACAGCAGCTACCTCTCAGTGTTGGTGTGATAATGAAATTAGATTTGAAAAGCACTTTACAAACCTTAAAATGCTATATAAATGCTAGCCAGTATCATAACAAAGAAATTCAGTAAAACCAATCAAAATGTTTTCTTTGCCTGTGTCAGTGTATGCCTCACTCTATACCTGCTGTTCACCAGCTCCCTAACTCTAAACTTGACCTACAATCACCTAAAATCCCACTTCTACAGGAAGCCTTTTCCAATCCCTCTTAATACCAGTGCCTCCTCTCTGTTAATATTCTCATACATCCTGCATGTAGCTTGCTTTGTATACATTTATTTCCATGTTGTCCCCGCCATTAGACTGTAAGTTCCTCTAGGGTAAGAAACATCTTTTGCCTTTTTTTTTATTCCTGGAAAATAATAGGTGCTTAATAAATATTTATTGATTAATTGAATGAATGAGTATTGCATTGATCTGAGTTCTGGTGTTCTCTAGATTTTTCCTTCCTTTGTATTGTCACTGTGTATATTCTGTTTGTTTATAATGCCCTACATTTATTTGATTGTTTATTAGCAAAAGATCTTCCTATGTTTCTCCCCACACAACAAATACCTCCTTGTTATCTCCTGGAGATTCACTGTATCACTATCCTTTCCACACCCCCCAGGTTTCTGGTTCAGAGGATGTGATTTTTGGGGCTGTCCCTACTGGATGCACTGATTGAATTTGAAAAAAAAAAGCCAGCCCTGTTTCATATCTGAGCAATATGCTACTTCACATGGTTTTTCATCATCTTTCTGAGCTGCTTCTGGGTTGAGGCTACTCCCTCTACTATAGACATATACATTATGGATGAAGTGCATGTGTGGCCAATAAAGGTCTTTCTTTTAGAATAAAACCATGATCCTGTCGAGGCCCTCTGAGATATGGGACCTGGAGAGGATGGAGTTGATGTTTTCTGGCTGACCTCACTGTTACAATCTAGGGGAAAAAAAATCATCCCTTCTATTTTTCCCCTCTTGGTTCTTCTTTCTTTCCTTCTGCCTCCCTTCCCTCCCCAGCCCCGGACTGAGTCAGTCAGTAAACACTAATTGAGCACTCACTGTAAGCAATGTAGCACTAAAGATAAAAAGAAAGGCAAACAAGCCAGTCCTTCTCCTCAAGGAGCTTATATTCTATGGGAGACCTTATGCTTGTGACTTTCTCATCTCCTCCTCCCAACCCCAGGATTTCCAACAAATCACCTAAGGTTTGCGGGCAGCTCGGTGGTGCAGTGGATAGAGCACTGGGCTTGGAATCAGGAAGACTCATCTTGGTGAGTTCAGATCTGGCCTCAGACACTAATTGTTTGACCATATCTAAGACATTTAACCCTGTTGGCCTCAGTTTCCTCATTTGTAAAATGACCTAGAGAAGGGAAAGGCAAACCACTTTGCCAAGAAAACCCCAAATTGGGTCACAAAGAGTCACACATAACTGAAAAATGATTCAACAACAAGGTTTGTTCAGATTAAACATATGCATATGAAAGAAGCTGACGTGTTTAAACTCTGGTGAAGAGACTCACGCAGTAAGATTTATTTAGAATATTTGAGCATGTAATTAATTGTGCAGTATGGTGGCACTAACATTCTTATTGACATTGACCCTCTTGTCTATGGTTTAGGATTATTTTTTAAAATGTCCAACAGATACTTATTGAGCACATAGCATGGTAAGTCAACAGATATTGATTAAGTACTTACTACGTGCCAAGCAGTGGGTTAACCATGGGAGCAGCAGAAAATACACTGAATTTGAGTCAAGGACTTGGGTTCAAATCCTAGCTCTTCTGCTTACAATTCAGCAAATCCTTTGCCTTCTCTGAGTTCATGCTCTTAATTTGTAAAGTGAGGGGGCTAGAAGAAGACAGGAGACTTTCTAAGGTCTTTTAAATCCTCTACAATTTACGCCTACAATTCTGTTCCATGAGAGGCACCTTGAAGAGATGAAACCCAGATCACAGACTCCTAGATCATGAGCAAGAAGGGGCCTCAGAGGCCATCTAGGCTAACTCCCTCATTTTACAGAGAAGGAAACTGAGTCTTAGGGAGGTTGAAAGATTTATCCAAAGCCACAGAGGGAGGATGTGTCTGATGCCAGATTTGAACCGAGGTATCCTGACTTTAGAATGAATACTCTTTCCACTCTACTACATGATCCTCAGCCTCAGTTTCTCCATCTATGAAATGGGAATAATAACATATACACTATTTGCTTTCCTGGGTTATTGTGAAAGTAATAATTGATTAAACTTCAAGCACACATAAACGTGAATTCTTATCATTACCATTATATTCTATTAGGAAAATAATCCCAGCGTAGAAGAGCTGATGAGAAGTGACATGGATACATACAAAATATAAGCCTTAGGAAGATTACTTATGACTCAGGTAATTCTATCCAACAAACATTCATTTGATTTTTTGAAATTAAAAAAAAGGTTTTGAACTTAATACACGGTCTACCTCTCAGCGATATTTATGTATACAAAGAAGAGAAAAAGGGGGATTATATAGAAAGCCGAAAATCACAAATCCACAAAACCTGCCTTTCAAAAGCACATATTTAATAAATTCAATATCACTTTCAAAGCTGTCTTAGTCCCACAAATACTCATTAAGCACCTAATGTTTGCAAGGCTCCATGCTAGCTTCTGAAGACACAAAGTCGGAATCAAAAGCCTGACCTTCAAAGAGATTCCATTCCAGTGGCAGGGGTAGGAACCAAGGAAGTGTGTGGATGTTTATTTGAGGAGGTAGAGAGAATTAACAGCTAGAGAACTGGGGAAGGCCACAGGAAATGAACATGAGCTGAGCTTTGAAGGAAATTAGAGATTCTAAGAGGCAGAAAGGAGGGTGTGCAGAAAGGAGGGTGTGCCATCCAGGCATGGGGAATACCCTGATCCAAGACAGAGAGATGGGAGATGGAGCCCTGAATTCTGCGAACAGCAAAGAGCCCAATTCCATTGCAATGGAGAAGGCATGTGAGAGAGTACTTGAGGGAGCCTTTATGAAGGAGATGGGACTGGAACCTTAAAGAACGAGAAGGATTTAATAGGGAGAGAGAGAAAGGAGGTTTATGATGTAAGTAAAGAGCCAGAACCAGGAAAGTATAATATTTGTGGGAGAAAGGGAAGGTTGGTTGTCTTGTTGGGTTGGAGAACAGAATTCTCCTTGGTGGAGAAACACAGTTTGATCTTGTAACTCTGTGCTCCTGCCCTTATGTTATCAGTCTCTTATTTTCAAGAATAAAGGGAGGAAATCTGGATGATTTTCCTCATACTTCACTTCAGAATAAAGAAATCCAGTCTCAAAAGTGCTGGATTTCCCATCCTAATTAAATGGCACTTCTCTCTTAGCCCTGCACACAAAAAGATCCTACAATTCCAAATTTTTTTTGCAATGTTCTCGTATTTGCAGGAAAAAATACCCAACTATGCCAATAGATATTTAGAATTATCAAGTTCACTAGTATTCTTCCAGTGAATTTCTCTCCTGTGTCTGCTTGCTAGTCCACTGGAGACAGCCCAGAAATTTCTCTTGCTCCTAGCAAGTAAAACCCAAAGTGAGTTAATCCAACAAGTACCAACCTGAAAAACATATGTTATTTTATAGGAAAAACATATGTATTCAATTACCTTATTCTCCTTTACCTTCTTCGGTATAAAATCACAGAATGTCAAATTTAGGGGGACCATCCAAACCCTTCTAGTCCCTATTCTGCCCGTGAAATTTTGTGGTCTTCTCTTTTAGTATTATGTCTACCCACAGACCAAGTTGACATGTGCTGTACCATCCCAGGAAATAGCTGCCTGGCCAAGATAAGTACAGGTTTATGTTGAGTGGGCTAAGAAGGCTATGTGTGTCATTCATCAAGCTGCTTAGGGAGAGGAGGTGTTGAACAATTTTTATTTTGTTTGGGTTGGTGTGTTTTCAGCCTCAGATTTGCAGGGCTGGACTAAGCTCATCCTTTCACTCTGGAACAGATTCACATGTTTTTTCTTTAGTGACCCTTCACATCAAATGGTCATTAAAACAATGGCGGTGCTGCATTTGAATTCTGACCCTGCTCTTTTCTACCTGTATAATACTGAGTGAGACTTCTCTTTTCTGGGTCTGTGTTTCCTCTTCTGTAAGATGACAGGGTTAGACCAAGTGATTTCTAAGCTTCCTCACACTTCTATCACCCATGAGTCCCACAAGGCAATAAACCAACCAAGTTTGCTTCCTCGTATTCTTGATTTTATTTGTATTCCAACCGCAGATCTAAGCAAAGAATAATTTCTCAGGAGTTCAGGAAGATTCCAGGGGAGGTTTAAAAAAATAATGATAATCAATAAATCTACAGAGTGCCATGAGGCAATGAGCCATGTCTCACTGCATTGGAAGGTTGGTTTTCTGACACTGGCATCATGGGAGCTATTGATGGAAGAAGGGGATACAGTAAAAGCCAAAAACTCAGTGGGTTTGGGTAAATTCTTAGATGTGTCACCAAGAGTGGAAGGATGCTATGAAGTGAGGTGAGCCTACGTAAGTGAATCCCAAATTACCCTAAAGGGTAGCCTAAAAGGTAAATAAAAATGGAGCTGGGGATTAATCCTGGCAGGAGCTAATTTGTAGGTATTTTCCCAGATGCCGTCTTTGAAAAGTACCAAGTTATTTCGGGATTATTTTCAGTCAATAAAGAACTCAAATTTCCTTCTTTTAAATAAAAAAAGAGGAAAGAAATCAGCACCACCTGTAAGAAGGCATCTAGATGAAATAATAAAAATAACATAATAATATGGAGTTTTGAAAGGCATTGTGATGTAGTGGATGAAGTTCTGGACTTGAAGTGAGGAAGACCTGGGTACATATCCTGCCTTTGACATATTCTTGCCACATGATCCTGAGGGAGTCACTTAACCTCTTAATCCAATGTGTAAGGTCCTAAGACTGTAAACTGCCTGTTAGTTGTTGATTCTCATTGACAGATGAAGTTTCTACAAAATACAATTGCAGACCCTTATCCAAATTCCACATATATGTTAAATACAAAATACATGCCTATACTGTGTACAATAAAGGCACTCATAACATATGCATACTAAGTATAATGCACACACTTGCATGTGTGTATATGTGGGCACATACATAGAGAATGTAAACTGAGGCTTTTGGAGAAGATGATTTCTAAGATTCCTTCCACTTCTATCATAGGCAATGAACCAACTGGGTTTGCTCCCTTGAGTTCTTTGTTTCATTTAAAAATAAAATTATATTTTATATAAACACATACTATACACACACACATACATACACAATATAACTTTGTGTATTCATAAAAATTGCTTTATAAACCATAAAGCACAACTTGGGTCAATGCAGGTAGGAAGTGACTCCATGTCAGAGGACCTGGGTTCATATCTCACTTCTAAATCTTACTATCTATAGGACATCAGCAAAATCACTTAATCACCTGACCCTCAGTTTCCTCACCTATAAAGTGAAAGGAACAGATAAAATGAGCATCTGAGTCTTCTTCCAGTCCCAACATTCTGAGATTTGGTTTTGTTTTTAATGGAGTCAGGTCTAGAAAATTGATTGAGAGAAGTCATCTTCTTTCTTAAATGAGTAAAGCTTACCACATGAAGGCATGTGAGTGCTTGGGAATCTAAATCTAATACCTGACCTGCTGAATATCTCACAGGCAAAAATTGCGAATAATGAGAGCTGGGTATTTTGGCAATTGTTGTTTCCTCACCCTAAGCTCCTCTTCTTTGGAATTGAGGGAATGTGTGGAGACTAAAGTTCCCAAGATACCCAGCTGTCAACGTTCACATTTGCTTTTAAAACTGAGGTAAAAGAGTTGGAGATTCCCCATTAGAGTTCACATTTCCCATTTGTCCTTGAGATTTCCAGTAAGAATGTTACATTTGGAGAAGCATGATCTCATAATTTTTTTTTTTCAAATCTATTCTTGTGATTTCCAGTAAGCTTCCAGTAAGGAAACTCCCTCTAACAATGCAGGTTGATAACTTTTCTTCAATTTACTCATCCATCAAAAAAAAAAAAAAAGGGAAAAGGACCTATTTGGATAAAAATACTTATAGCAATTCTTTTTGTGGTGGCAAAGAATTGGAAATTGAGGGGATACCCATCAATTGGGGAATGGCTAAACAAGTTGTAGTATATGATTTAATGGAATATCATTGTGCTATAAGAAATGACAAACAGGATGATTTTAGAAAAACCTGGAAAGACTTACATGAACTGATGCATAATGAAATGAGCAGAACCAGAATGCCATACATTAATAGTAATGTTGTTTGATGAAGAACTGCTACTAACTTAGCTATTCTCAGCCATGCCATGATTCAAGACAATTCCAGATGACTAATGATGCATCATATTATCTGCCTCCAGAGAAAGAACTGATATCGATTGAATACAGACTGAAGCATGCTATTTTCACTTTCTTTCTTTTTTTCTTTTATTTGAGTTTTCTTGTACAGAATGACAACCATGGAAACGTTTTACGTAACTGCCCATGTGTAACCTGTATTTGACTGCTTACTGCCTTAGGGAGAGGGGGAGGTAAGGGAGAGAGGAAGAGAACGATAGAATGTGGAATTCCAAACTTTAAATAAAAATATTTTTAAAATTATAATAATTTAAAATTCTCTAAATCAGCGAAAGAGTAAATGACTTGCCCAGAGTTACACAGCCTGTATAAGTCAGAGGCAGGATTTGAATCCAGATCTTCCTGACTCTGAGTCCACTTTGCCTTTTCTACTTTAGAGATGACAAATTTAATTGGTATGCATTTTCCCTAAGCTCTGCTTCTACTTTGAGCAAGCAATTCCTTTAACTAACCTGTCTTTAAAATGTTAGCCCACCAAATGGAGGAGAATGAATTAATATGCATCCTTCATAGGTCATCAATATTTGATGACTGTTTTTATGAATATTAAGGGCAGCTTTGTGGGACTGAAGTCAAGTTCTGTGGGGGGCATGCTCTGGCTTTCCTTGCAGTTGAATTAAAGATGGAGTGTAGGTGTGATCCAACAGGCATGTTCTAGTCCTTGTAGTCACATTTTGTGCCTAAAGAAACGCACTCATAAGTTAAACGAGCTTGAGGTTGGATGGAACAAAGCTGGGGAGAGAAAAGATAAGCTTTGTCCCAAGGTCTAAGGGCTTGGTCAAGAATTTATACAAGAACAATAAAGGCTTATTACTTGTTTTCTCTGAAGAGAAAACATTAATTGGCCTCCATTCCTTAGGCATGTGATTAGAATATCCGTTTTGATCTTGTTTAAAAGGCATAATAAGATGCACGAATCTGAAAAATAAATATCACAGTGCTCTTAAAAGTGGAAATCTTCAGGCTATAAATTTCAATGATCAATACTGGCCACGGGAAAGGCTTGGCTTTTGCAACAATAAATATCCCTCCTGATTCATAAATTATTCCTCTGCCACAACAGCAGCCTTTGTGGAAGGAAAAAAATAAGACCTAATTACGATATTTCTACCTTAGCTCTGAAATTGACTTTAGTGCCTTGTTTGTTTTTATTGGCTCCCTCCAGTCTCCTCAGAGGAAGGGGGGTGTGGTTCATAAGAATACACTTCCATGGTCATTGATTAATTAAAGATCAGGCATAATGGCAGCTGGTTTTATTTTATAAAGTTAGCCTGCTGATGATGGGTTTGTTATGTTTTCCTGAAAATTTTCTACTCTTTTAAATCTTGCGACTTGAGAACTTATGTTCTTGAAATTGATGTATTAATCTGGGATTTATATCTCTTTATAACCAAATGAGTGGTTTAAGGTAATATGTATAAATATATATATATATATATATATATATATATATATATATATATACACACACACACACACACATATGTATGTATGTATATCTATATTATTTATTTATATAATATATCATATATAAATATAATATTTATATTTAGGGAAATAAAAATAGGAGACTTGAGGGCAGGGAACTAACACCAGAAGAGAACTCCTCTCTCCTTGCTCTCTCTGCTTGAGTACCTTCCTTTTCCCCTGTTGCCATCATCATCCTCCTGATGTTAGCTGATGTGAGGAAAGATACCCCAGCCTCTGCAACCAAAGTCATTTATAAGTGCTAACCTAAGCTTGGTTCCCACTTTTCTTTGAGAAATAGACTAACTCTTAGATCCAAGCTCCCATAAATAATCAATCTGGAAAAAGCTAAGTCAGAAATTTACCCTAGCAATCACCGTATTCTGATTTAGTGGGCATTTTTGTCCAAGAGCATAAAGATTAAAATAGGGTGTGATGTTTTGATTGGGCTCTCCTCATTTGATATTGACAATTGCTGATTATCAGCTCTTAACCCACAGCCTTTTACGACATGCAGGGGCCAATACCATCTGTTGAAAAGAGATTGCCTTATTGAAAGTATTTTACATGTTGAGGAAATTCAAAAGCAGTAGCTATTCTGGGTTATTTTTATTAAAGGAAACAACAAAAATAGAAACAACAATAATGACTATCTAGCATTTATATGGTACTTTAAGGTTTACAAGACACTTTACATATGCTATCTCATATGATTACTACAACAATCCCGTGAGGTAGGTGTTATTTTACTTCCATTTTACAGATGAAGAAGCTAAGGCTAAGAAGGATTAAATTATTTGCCTAGGGCCACACAGATAGTAAGTGTATTAGGCAGGATTTGAACTCAGATCTTTCTAACTCCAAGTTCAGCTCTTTAGAGGCTAAGGAGGCTAATGGGAACATGAAATATCATAACAACTATAAACAATTTCCATTTTCTGGGAAATCTGAATTATTCATTGTTCATTGGGAAAGGATTTGGGAGTTGATTCTGTAGGCAGACCTCATAGAAAAATAGGTAGGTAGGTTTTAGATAGATGAAGGATATTCCAGCTTGAAGAGTGTGGGGGAGGCTCTTGTATCAGCAAGCACCCTAGCATACCTAGGGCAGCTACTAGCACAGGTTCTTAGATCTGCTTTTCTAAAGGAAAGCAACTCAAAATGGGTTAACAATCTTACTTTAATCAAACATATCATTTACCTAGTTCAGGGGG
>JAQQSV010002817.1:0-21342 GCA_028646515.1 Pseudochirops corinnae | reverse complement strand
CAGTCCGTATAAGCCTCTCCAGGTAATTATGAAGTCTGTCTCCTTCCCATTTCTTATAGTACAATAGTATTCCATTACATTCATATACCATAGCTTGTTCAGCCATTCCCCAATTGATGGGCATCCCCTATATTTCCAGCAAAACCACATTTTAAAGACAGAGTAGTGATGTGGAGGTTCTCTGCTATTCTGGATTATTCATGACTCTCATCGCATCCATCAGTATTTACAATATAGGAAATCTTCCACAAAGGGGGCCTGCTCTACAGTGAAAACTCTAGCAGTAATAACAAATGTTGATAATAACTCATATTCAAGGAAGGGAAGGGGGGGGGTCAGTGGAAAAAGGGGAAGCATTTATATAGTACCTACTATGTGCCAGGCTTACAAAGTAACATTATTTCAGTTGGTCCTCACGACAGTCCTGTGAAGTGGCTGGTACTGTCAAGTCATATGGGCATTTCATTTACACAACTCTATACACTCATTCAGAGTCATGCCTCTCCTGGCCAATAAGCTGTTCGCATCTAGGATACTCCCATTCTGACACACCTGTTGGTGTTGAAGACCTAGAATTCAGACTATCTGAAAGTTCTTGGGGCTTTCTAGGTCCCTAGGCTCCACTTTTAAAAATTCTTAACATATGAAGTGAGTACTTCCATATAAAAAGGAGAACCCCCAAAGTACACAAAATTGTGAATCTTGATTATGTATATTTTGCTTTTCATTCTAAGTATGTAATAAATTCCACAGGTGTCTTTCAAAACCATTTTACTTGTTTGTTTTCTTTCTGGTCTTCTTTCTGTTCACTTTTATATATTTCTTTAAAATGTTTCAATGACTCTCTTTTCTTTCTCTTCTTTTTTTCTTGGGGGGTGGGGAGGTTATACAAGGGAGGGGTAAACCATATTGCCACCCTTCTCACCTTTCCATTTCTCCCTTTATTAGAAAATAAAAACCAAAACCCTTGTAACAAACATAAACAGTAAGGCAAACCAAATGTCCCTATTGGTCATGTCTGGAAATGTTATGTCTTATTTTGCAACTTGAGTCCATCCCCTTTCTGTCAGGAGGTGGGCAGCATGCTCCATCAAAGGTCCTCAGGAATCCTGGCTGGGCCACTGCATTGGAAGACTTCTTAATTCTTTTGAGGAGCTTTGTCTTTACAGTTTTTTTGTTGATCTTGCATAAATTGTTCTCCTGATTCTGATCATTTCACCATGCATGAGTTCATACAAGTCTCAGATTTTTTTGAAACTTACTCTTTTGTCATTCCTTATGGTTCAATAATATTCCATTACACTCATATAATACAGTTTTTTAGGCCATTCCCCAACTGATGGATGCTCACTTTCTTTTCAGATCTTTGCTACAACAAATAGAGTGGCTATTTTTATACATATGGGCCTTTTCCCTTTTTCTTCCATCTCTTGAGGCCTAGGAATAGCATCACTGAATCAAAGAGTATGGAGAGTTTAGTGACTTTTTGATAGGATTCTGACCTTTCAACTTTTCTTCTATTAACAATCCTTTCCTCTATCACAGAGTTCCCTACATTTTCACACGCTGTGGGGAGAGCCTCCATGGCCTTGCCCCTCAGAACAAGAATACTGGCGACATTACCTGTTACAGCCGTTGGTTACAAACCAACCCCTCATCATGGGAAGGGAGCTGGCCTGCTGTGTGCTTTGGAGGCTGGCACTGAAAAGAAAGTCTTCCCTACAACTTCACAGCCTGCTCAGCTCTTTATGCTTCCCAGTTCATCCACTGCATTGTGGAATAGGAATTTCCCTCTTTTGTTAGATTCATTCAAATGAGAAAAGTAACGTTATTCATAGAGGGAGGAGGGAGAGACCCAGCACAAGCATTTATTAAGTACCTCAATGTGACATGTACTATGCTAAGAGCTTTACAAATATTATCTCATTTGATCTCATTTATAGCTAATTAAAAGTATGAAAGCATAGTGAAGCCAGTCCCCACCTCAAGCAGCTCACTGACGGGAACTGGTGCTGTAATGGGTAGCATTGTCTGAGTATACTTTCTACTGCATGACCATTAAGGACCCTTTCAGCCCTAAAATTCTATGCTATTTCTCTCTCATTTGTCCTCTACCTCTTCCTTAATCCATCTAAATCTTACTCATTCCAGAAGGTTCAGCTTCACTTCCACCTTCTCCATGAAGCTTTCTTTCTGTCCTCTAAACTCCTCTAACCCAACATTCTGTACAGCTCACTTTGGTCCTTTTCCACATTGATTCACTGACTGTTATTTAACTGTTTCACATGAATATGTCTTATCTCCCTTCCTGAGATTATGATCAACCAAAATGTTTGGTTTAATACACATTGCATGTGTAGCTCTGTAACCTCCCCAGAAGGGCAGGGAATTATTTCATTCTACTTTTTAAAAAATATCTTTTGTTTTCCTATCAGCCCAATGCTAAGCAAATATGAAGTGCTCGAACCAGGCAAAACTTGTACACAACCACAGACAGATCGTACACATGATGACCAACCTTGATAAACTGGACTATCCTCAACAACGCACAGCTAAAAGACAACTCTACAAGCCTCAGGATGGAAAGAGATATCTAAACTCAGAGAAAGATATAGAAAGACTATAGTTTAAATGGAGACTGAAGCAAAACACGCTATCTTTCTCTTTCATGTCTGGTTTTGCTTTTTTTTTCTTTGTAACCAATCACTCATTGGTTACAACCCTTCTACACAACCAAACTATTGTACAATGTGAAAGTATCTGCAGATCCTGTACGATTTGCACGCCACCGGGGCGGGGGGGGGGGGGAAGGGGGGCAGGGGGAAGGGAAGGGAGAAAATCTGAAACTCAGGTGAATGTGGAACTGAATCTTGTAAATTAAAAGTAAATAAACAAGTCATTTAAAAAATAAAAAAAAATATATGAAGTGCTCAATAAATACCTATTCAATTAGTTAGGTTAAAGGTAAGTTTTCTGCCAAGAAATGTCATTACTGTTTAAAATTCCCTTTATTGCAATAAAAGTACAAAAATCCATTAGCCACCCATAGATTCTTCCCAGCATTAGATGTTTTAAGGTGTCTCCTTCTACTAAATATCTGTTATTTTTATTTAAATATTAAATATTTAAATAATATTTAAATATTTGGATTATTTTTCGCCTTCCCACAAGTGCTAAATTGTTTGGTTTTTTTTTCTAGAACCAAACTCATTTTGTTTGCCTCCTACCCATGCTCCCAGTGTTTGTGGGTCTTTTTTTGTATGAAAGTTGGAATCTCTCTAGTGTCCTAAACAATTCTGCTGCAACCTGAGACCTGGGTCCAATGAAGGGATGGGGGACTCATATTTCCATGAGCCTCCCAGGACAAAAGGACCATGCTTGGAGGAGGAGACATCAGCCTGGAATCTTTCAGTCTTTACAAAGGTCACCTGTTCAGCCAAGCTACAAACTTGCACTGGGAGTGGCTGCTCAGAGAAGACGTTTGGCCATCTTTTTCCCCAGGAAACAGAGAAGGCAACGAGAACAAAGAACTGCTGAGAACTTCTGTGTGATGAATGGCAATGGTGAGTAAGAACCTGGCACTAAGCTGCACACCGGGAAGCATGGGATGTGGTGTTTCCCGTACATGTCTCTCCATTGTGAGGCTTGGGGAGTAGCACACTAAATTTACTAGGCCGCACTTCAAAACAAAACAAAACTGACTCATCTTCTCCCATGGAGGTCTGCCATTTTACTGATAGGGGGACTCTCTCTACTGGATCATAAACTCTCCGCTTCTTAATTCATGAGTGGCTGTGGTCCCAAAAATTCAGCATCCAACAGCTAACTTAGTGACGAGCCTCTCCATTACCTATACACTCACCTCACCAAGGCCAGGCATACTGTTAATCCTTAGGCCTGTGCGTGAAGTCTCTCTGGCATGGGAGACCCTGCCAATTGCTTGATAGGACCTTCCCCAATCATTCCTGTCTTTTCTCCCACAGGTATACTCCACTGGCTCAGCCTTTGTTAACCCTGGTTTACCTCCACACTACCTGAAACACTGAGAAAAAGCTCAGTGGAAGATGGCAATTATAATGGTAATAAAATAACTGGACCAACATTTTGTCAAGCATTTATTACATGCCTACTATATGCAAAGCACTATGCTCATTACTGCAGAAGATAAAAGCCTAAACAATTTCCTCAGCAACATCCACAGATTCTAACTATGAAGGGAAAAAAGAGGGGCACGATTTACAAACAGGCTTTACTGGGGGTACTTAGGTTGTCAGGCCTGCCCAGGCCTGGAGGTACAGTGGCTATTGGTTGAAATTACAGCTCTCTGGCATACGGTTTTATTCCTCCTCAAATGTAAACAGAACCTTTTAACTTTATAAGTAAGCACTCTGAGGTCTGTAAAGAACCACATAAAAGGAATCTCTGTATGTCTATATGTGAACATGTTGCATTCCCCTCACCCCAAGAAGAATGTCAGCTCCTTAACATCAGGTCTGCATTTTTCATCCTTGTAGCCCTACCATGGCGTACTGCACACAGGAGGCATTTAAAACGCTTTCTGAAGAAGCAGAAGAGAAAAGCTCCAAAAGGGACACAAAAGCAAATCAGATGTTATTGCTTTGTTAAAGTATACACATATATGTGCATGTATATGCATGTGTATATTTTATGTATGCACATATACATATACACCTATATGCATATAATTTTTGTTAAGGTTTACATTTTCTTTTTAATTAACTATTATTTATGGTATAATGTATAGCTTCACCTTTTTCATTTGACCTTACTTTTTACTATGGTTAAGTTCATAACAAAATTATTCTTAAAAGCACAAAGATAAAACCAAAGCTTCAAAACTGGGAGACTGCATAAGAGGGAGTCATTGGAGACATCAGAAGATGGAGCAGGTCAAGAGTGAAAGCTAATCTACTCATTTGGGAGCATTCTGAGCTTCAGGTGAGATGGACCAGATCAGTGAGAGGAAGGACAGATGCTCCATAGGAACATGGAGCTTGGGGGGTAGGGGCAGGAGGGGGAAAAGTAGCAGTGAGAAGAAGTGTTCATCCATAAATAAAAGAATCAGTTCCTAAAAATTCAACAAACATTTATAAACTGAACAATATCACAATTTTCAAAATATACCGGTGAACTTCCTTCTCTCCTTTCTACATGTCAACTAAGAAAAGATTTCTTAAATTCTTCCCCTTGCACAAACTATCTCCTAAAGTTTGTGGGGGAGGGAGGTTATATCCAGTAATGACTGATACAAAGATAAAAGTTATCAATGAATCTTATTTTTTTTAAATGAGATTTCCTCCAGATATAAATCTTAAATATAATACAAGTCAATGTCCTGATGACACAAAACATCTTTTGTAAACCAAAAAGCACATGCATTAAATTTTTAAAAGGAAAAAAACTTACTTTATCTGTAGTTTATTTAAAACGACTTCTAAGAAAGCCTGTGTGCATTTGTAAACCCAGCCAGCAGGAAGCTATTCAATTATGTAAAATGCTGGCTTGAGTCTAGGGAATGGAAATACAGATAGAGAAGACATCAATGGCAGACCATGAGAAATCATATGCTAGTCACATGAATCAGCTTAAAGCTTTTAAGCCAATGTCTTTGTAAAATAAAGTCACTGAGTTTATGATGATAGAGGCCATATAATAGCTGTGAATGGTTATTACGATTTAACCTCACAGTTAAAGAACAAGAGTGCCAATAAAGTTGAATACTTCACAAAATATTTACCACAGCAATCCTTTCTTGATCTTACTCAACAGTCAGCCAGTCAATAAACATTTATTAAGTGCCTACTGTATGCCAGGCACTGTGCTAAATGCTGAGGATACCAACACGGATAAAAACAAAAACAGATAAAAAATAAAAACAAAACAAAAACAAGAAGCTTCTAATGCAGTATGCTCGAGAGCTCCAGAGAACTCCCAGTGGGGAAGAAAACTGTGCTGAGCCCCCTCTTTAGAGTGAAGGCCTGGAGCTCATGGCCCTGCCCTCCAGTCAGAGGACCTATCTGAGGGACAGAGGGTGCTGATATGACATCCTCACACATGTAGGAAGGCTTTTAAAATAGACGATGGAGTAAACAGTGGAAGAGGTAATATATACATATTGTTAAAAGTACTCTTCATCTGCAGTTCCATTTTTACTGCATTTATGCTATTTCCAGATTTTTGCAACACATTTTTGGCAACTTCACAAATCTGATTTCTAAATTTTTATCTGCATTGTCTTTTCATCCAGTTAATGAAGTTGTTGATACAAACAGGACCCTTGTTTACTCTGGTCATCTGGTTCTCAAAATGTGGTCCTGGGAGGCCTTCTATGTCATTTGTCGGTTGGTGTTTAGTTAGCACTAATATTTACATGATGGCATTATCTATGTTTATTTGTCATGAATAATTTACTTTTAAGAGCTAAACCTTGCTGTAACATACAAAGCAACCCTCTTGTCTTAATCATTTAGTCTAGTTTTTTGATTCCCCAGTGATGGCTGGAATAGTTGGATAAAGTCTTCTAAAAGGTGACTGATCTCCGCCCCCAGAGTATGACTCTCTAGATCTTGGCGATTCCTTCTCAGTCTCCTTTTCTGGGTCTCCATTCAGGTCATGCCTGCTAACCATGGGCATCCCAAAAGAATCTATCCCATACCTTTCATTTTTCTTCTCTCTTTCTACTATCTCACTTGATGGCCTCATTGACTTCCATGAACTGAACCGTCATCTCCATACTAATGATTCTCAGATGTATCTATCTAGCTCTAACCTCTCTACGGACCTCTAGTCTCACATCTCCAGTTGCTTACTGGACATCTCAAAGTCATATCCCATACACACATTAACTTCAACATGTACAAAACTGAATTATTTTCCCCCTCAAAACACTTACTCTCATCCTTGACTCCTAATTCTCTCACTCTCCCATTATCCAATCTGCTGTCAAGTCCTGTCTTTTCCACCTTCTACATCTACTTCATGTGCCCCTTTCTGTCCTCTAAGACAGGTACCTACCTCTTGCTGGGCCTCATCACCTCACAGATAGACTGTTACAAAAGTCCTTTGGGTCTGTCTGCCTCAAGTCCCTCCTTGCTCCAGCCCATTCTCCACTCAGTTGTTAAAGAGATCTTCCTGAAGTGAAGGTCTGACCATGCCACCCCCATATAACCTCCAGCATCAAATATAAAATCCCCCATTTGGCTTTTAAAGCCCTTCATATCCTAGCTTCTTCCTACCTGTACACAAGGCGGATTTTAGTTTAAGTAAGGTGGATTTTACTGTGTGTAAAGTGGATTTTCGTTATTATTTCTTAAAGGTCAGTGTCCAAGGATCCATAATGTCTTGTTCCCAGGTATTAGATGAGTTCCCACAGTATTGGGTCAAAGCATCTCTATCATGCTTGCACAGCATTATATAATGATATATAAACATCCACTGTGGCTGCACAGTGAGATACAGGGATGGGGTGTTGTAAAGTTGTGAGGATACTGCTGGCAATATGCTTTCTTTGTCTATTGCTCTATAAAGCAGGTGGGCACTGGTCTGTGAGTAGGGAACCTTAGAGTTGAACGCACAAGCTGGAATGTTGTGCATGTCTCAACTGGCCCCTATTGAGACTTGAGGGGATTTAGGGGGATGCACAAGCTATGCCTGTCTTGACTGACCCTGTCTAGAGGTAGGAGTATTTGCTCCCCCCTTAGGTGATTAGGGTATGCTGTAGGAGTTTGTGCTCCCACTATCAGCAATCCTCTTCTGAGAAAATGAGACTAGAATAAAGTAAGATTATTAACCCCTTCTTAGTGTCTTTACTGTCTGACCAGATCAAGAGTGAACCTCATCAAGAATCAAGAGTGCTACCAGCCCTCCTGTGTGCTGTGTTTATCTAACACCTGGCATAGTCAGCAGGATTTGCACAGACTAAAGGAAAGTATGGGGTTTAGTGGGATTGGGATAGTTGTCCGATGTTTCCCAGTTATTGTGTTGGGGTTTTTTTTGTAGCTATGGTACCTATGGTTCTATGGAGCCCTCCCAAGGGATAGGAGAATGGAGTATGGACCCCTTCCCAGGAGTGGGGGGATGTGCCCCTTAGCCCTAGAGACTTTGAGAAAGTTCTGCTGAAAACTGTGGATACCTTTGACAAGAAGGGAGCTAGAAAGGCTACAGCAGTTGTAGAAATGCTGTCGGAGACCCAGACTGACTTAACCCCAAAGCAGTGGGAGAGTCAGTGTTCATTTACAGAAACGGCAGTGTCCTAGACCAGCCCAGAGACCTTGATGCAGGAGTAGTTAGTGTCAGAGGCAGTGACTGTGAAGCAGAAGCAATAGAAGCAGGCACAAGCAACCTGAGAGAAGCCAAGCAAGGAGCAGCAGGAGCAGCAGAAGCAGCTGCAGCAGTAGCAGGAGTGATTTCCTTGGTGCCCAGAGCAGGATCCCTGGGAAATAACTCCTCTTGCCCCCCACTACCCCACTAGCACTCCTGAGGAGGCAGGCTGGAGCAATGGCAGAGAGAGAAAAAAGGTGACCCTGGGAAGTGGGGGAGTAGAACAGGCAATTCAGTTTCTTGTATTGCAATTTGGTTAAAGTTAACTATTGTGAGAAAAAAAACTGAAAAGTTGTTGTCAGTGGAAGTCCAGTTACAGGAGGAAAAAGGGGCATGTGAGAAAGTCCGAGAAGTGTTAGAGACTGAGACCCAAATTCTCAGGGCTCAGGTGTTTATTATTCCCCCTGCGAAAGAAGCAGAGTTATCTGATGAGCTGGAGGAAGACTTTGGATGTGTTGAGAGGGAAAAGGTGCATGGAAAAAGTTCCCTTTGCATTTCCCTGTGCTAACGGAGAAACCCAGAGTAGAGGAAAGAACTAATGCTCCAATTAGATAGTGGAGCCAGAGGAGAAGTTTCTTTTGAACTTCTCAGAGCCAAGGCCATGGTCAGAGCCTGGGCAGGGTGAGGGAGACTCTGCTGGAGGGAGCCCAGGTCAGAGTGGCCCCTCCCTGCACGAGGCTGGGGAAGGATGAGCTGCCCCAGAGTTGGGGTGATTCGGGTCAGAGACAGAAGCCAGGGGCAGGAGTCCCTGGAACCTGCTGTGCCTGGGCCCAGGCAGGTGCAGGGAGAGCTTGGAATGGAGCAGCTCATTCCTCTGTGAAGTGAGAAATGCAGCAAGAGCAGAGAGTTGCCTGCATCTAGACACTGGCAGGAGCAGGGAGCAATCAGCCCCTGAAGCTGCAGGAGGAAGAAGAGGAGCTGCTGTGCTCAGGACCCAGCCAAGGGTCAAGATGAAAACTTTGCAGCAAGGCAGGAGCACTGAGGGTATTTTTCTGCCCCATCCCCCTGGGATAAGCTGGAATTGTCTATGGTGGGTTGGGGGAAGTGCCATAATCCTTGGGAGCCCACCCCCCAGACCTTGTAGTGGGGGCTGGAGCAGTGACAGGACTTGGCCTTCTTTGGCTCGCTCAAGCATGTATGTGTGCCTGGGAGTGCCAGGTGGGAACCTGCAATGGCAGTGTGGAAAGAAGGACACAGCCCCAAGAGGACTTTCAGGACTTGGACCTTCTGCTTTGATTGAGGGGATTATAACCTGCTGTGGCACAGGGATATACTGTGATAGGGGTAGGTGCAGTTTCAGTAACCCCAGCCATCACAGTCTGAGTATGAGGGTAGCCACCTACTCAGGATACAGCCCTGTAGGAGTGGGGAGTACTTGAGATGTTGGCCTATGACCCCCCTGATTGTATAAGCAGTACTTTGAACAGTGCATGAAGTCAGGAGGAGCTGGTTGCTCACTCTCCAAAGAGTTTGGCCCCCAAAGAATGTATAAGGTGGCAGGGGGGCAGGGTATGCGACTATGTTATTATATACTGTGCCACGTCACATGCTGAATGCAATGTTATATGCTGTGTGCCATGTCACATGCTGAGTGTTATATTATATACTGAATGACATGTTTGTTTTAGACCTTGTGGCCATATTTGTTGGAGAAAAGGGCAAGGTGCTTTTATGTCTATCTGAGGCCCTGTGGCCACTCTGGAAACATGCCGTGTCTGTACACCTAAAGCCCCACACAATATTTATGTTATTGCAGTATATTGTTATTACATATTTGGTGCCCAACACAATGTATTGTTGTCGCCTGTATTATTGTTATTATTGTAGCATATATAGTTGCAGTTTATATTATTGTCATGTTGTTATGGGTTATGAATGTTCTGCTTTAGTTTCTTGGCTCAAGGACCTCTAAAGGTGTCACCTGTACAGACTGTAAAAGTCAGGATCCTGGAGGGGTGGAGTGTAAGTAAGGTGGATTTTACTGTGTGTAAAGTTTTGTTATTGTTATTTTTTTTGTTAGTATTTTTTGTTTCTATTTGTTTTTGTTATTATTTTGGTTTTTGTTATTATTTCTTTTTTAAGGTTCAGTTTCTTAGGATCCATAGTCATAACAATCTCTTGTTGTAGTGTGGGTGATGTAAACTTGTGAGGCTATTGCTGGCAATATGCCTTCTTTGTCTGTTGCCCTATAAAGCAGGTGGTCGTTGGTCTGTGAGTGGGGAACCTCAGTGTTAAATGAGCAAGCTAGAACGCTGTTCATGCCTCAACTGGCCCCCAATGAAGCTTGAGGGGATTCAGGGGGATGCACAAGCTGTGCCTGTCTTAATAGACCCCATTGAGAAGTAGGAATAGTTGCCAGGCCCTGCAAGAAGGGTGATTAGGGAATACTGTAGGAGTTTGTGCTCCCATTATCAGCAATGCTCTTCTGAGAAAATTAGACTAAAGTAAGATTATTAATCCCTTCTTAGTGTCTTTTCTGTCTGACCAGATCAAGAGTGAACCTGTGTGTGTTTATGTCTTATACTACCTTTCCAGTCTTTTTATACTTTATAGCTTTCAAATGACCCTGGCCATCTTTCTGTTTCTCCTGACTCTGAACATTTTCAATTGTTGTCCTCCATGCCTGGAATGCTCTCCCTCTTCAACTCCACCTCCCGGATTCCCTGGTTTCCTTCAAGTCTCAGCTAAGATCCCACTTTCTGCCAAGAAGCCTTTCCTAATCAATCTCCCTTAAATCTAGCACCTGCCCTCTGTGATTGATCTCCATTTCATTCCATCTATATCAGCGGTTCTCAGCCTGTGGATTATGTTCAATTTAACTACATCCTGCATATCAGACATTTACATTACAATTCATAACAGCAGCAAAATTACAGTTATGAAGTAGCAACGAAAATAATTTTATGGTTGGGGGTCACCACAACATGAGGAACTATATTAAAGGGTCACGGCATTAGGAAGGTTGAGAACCACTGATCTATATCTTGTTAGTAGGCAGTTGTTTGCTCGCTGTTTCCCTGTTAGATTGCAAGCTCCTTGAGGGCAGGAAATATTTTTTGCCTTTATATCCCCAGTGCATAGCCCAATACCTGGCACACAGAAGACACTTAATAAATGCTTACTGACTTACTTGAGGGGGGGGAACTTTTAAAGCAGAAAAGAAAATGTCAGAGTTCGAACTTCACAGAGACAGTTTTGAGAGGCCAGGTTAAGCTCTGGAGAAAGATGAGACAACAGGAGGGCTTTGATGGAAATGAATAGATGAGATCCACTTCATCTCTATCATGGAATACTGAAAGAGCCTTCCAATTGGTCTCTATGCCTTTAATCTCTCCCCTCTCTTATCCAACTTCTACCCAGCTGCCAGTGATATTCCTAAAACAGGTCATATTCCTGTTCAAAAAGTTCCAGTAGTTCCCAGCTGCTGCTAGTATAAAATACAAACTGGTGACCAATTTCATGTCTTATGTTTTTTGTTTCCTTTTGTTTTCAGCACTTAGCCCCAGGAAAGAACCAAATATGTGTGACTGATTAGTCAAATGGTGATAAGTTGCTTATTTTTCAGATAAAAGTTACTTTTTAAAAAAAATTTCAAGGCCAATGCCTCCCAAGGATTGTTATCAATTACAAAATCTGAATCAGAAGGAAACCTCTTTTAAAACATTCTTTCCTTGTCACCCAGCCTGGTTTATTTTATCTTCAGCTATCTCTCACTCCCATCCTCTTCTTCTCCTAATTACTACCACTTCTTTAGTTCAGATCCTCATTACCTCTAACCAGCATTATTATGATAGCCTATTAACTGCCCTGGCTGTTTCCTCCAACTCCAAGCCATCCCATACACATGACTACCTAATTAGCTTCCATACTGTACAAATGTGAATATTTATATACCCAGAACTTAGGATAATACCTTGCCTAAAGAAGGTGATTAATAAATTTATCAAGCACAAGGCACAGAGATAAAAACTAGAGATACAAAAAAAAAAAGGTTTTTAAAAAAAGTACCTTCCCTCAAGGAGCTTACAATCTAATAGGCAGTAAATGGAAAAAGAAGAATTTTTGCATTTTAATTAGGTATTATTTGCCCACGATTTATGCATTACTATATACTCTCACTATTTTCTCTGAATATGTGGTGCTCATAGTTTCTGCCATATGAACTTGGCAGCATTTTCGTCCTTATTCCTTAAATAGGATATTTGGAAGATGTGCTTATTATTTTTTTTTTAATGCCTGCTGATCATGTTACCCCATTGCTCAAAAATCTCCACTGGCTCTCTTTTACTACTGAATTAAGTTCAGTTTTATAGCCTGGAATTTATGGTCCTTCATGATCTGTCTCCAGGCTATCCTTCCTGCTTTAGCTAAAGTAGCTCAACTACTTACCTACTCAATTTTCTGGCTAAAGGGTATTGCTCAACATACCCCAAATAGAGTCCGTACCTTTCCCTCCTTGTATCTTTTTGCTAACATAGTTCCTAGCATCTGGAATGCAACTCCAAAATGCCCTGCGCAAAAAAATCAACGTCTAGTTCAAACGCCACTTCCTCTTGCATAAAGCCTTTGTCTTAACCTTAACCCTCACCCACTCACTCTCTTTCCTCCCCTAACCCCACTCTTCTCTTATAGCACCCATACACATACACATAAAAAGTGATTGTTCACATTTATGGACTCTTAGCGCATTTTGTACCTCCTTCTATGCTTAGCACATTCCATTTTGAATTACAGGCATACTCCACCTAGTATCATTAGGTGAAATAATATTATGGGGGAATAGTGTTTCTATAGACATGTTATAAAGGGTACAATAAAGAGATTGCAGCTCAATCAAAAAAATATTTATTACTAAACTCAGGCATTAACAACACTGAGCTTTAAGCATTAGTCTGGGTTATTAATAGCCATCTAATTTGTACCTCAAGCAATCGACCAAAATATATTACATCAGAGTTTTAGGATGTTAAGATGGGATTTAGTTAAATGTGTTAATGAGGAAGCTAGGGAATAATAGGACAATTCAGAGTGAGAAAACATGGATTCAATTCCAGGCCTTTCAATTTACTTAAGCTTGGGCAAGTCAATTGATCCAATCTACAGATTTCCAATCTGTAAAATTAGGATATGATATGGGGTGCTTGGGAGCCTGTGCTTGAACCCCAGTTCCAAAATCACATCCAGTTCGAAAATCACATTTCTCCCCAGCCTCAGAGCATTATCTGTGTCGGTTTCTCCCTAGCAATCATTTATGACTAGGACCCAGCCAAAAGCTTATCTCCTCCTGATACAATAACAAGTAAGAATTCCAAAGAATTATCTATACTAACTCTCTAGCTCATTATATACATCCTGAATCCCTCTGTTATGTATGCCTTAGGGTTGGATATACATAAACTACCAACACCCATCTTGTCAAACACAACATTGATGGGTGGCACACTGGGCACTTCTCCGGGATTTAGTGACCTTTCAAGCCTAAAACCACACCTCTATGCAGCCCTCCCACCCCGGGGCTATTTCTCAGAGAATTCTGGGCAATATGCCTACACAGTAGATATTACAAGTGCATGTTCCTTTAAGAACTGATCACTCCTTAACTCCTCCCTAATCCCGCCCTGAATGACCTACTTGACATAATTGGCACATGTTTTACTATAGTTTACCCTATATAAACTTTAACTGTACCTTCTAAGGTTGCAGGTTCCCTAAGAAAGCTGGCCCGCTGTATAGCATAACAATAAGTCTTTGTCACCTTGACTTAAAGAATGCTTGAGTACATGAATTCATTCCAGACTGCTTTCCAGGGACTCTGTTATTGGGGTTCCTAGATTCCCTGAACTCCAGGTCAACTACACCTATTTCACAGGGCTGCATGAGGAGCAAATCAAATGACATTTTTAAAGTGTTCTGTAAATTTAAATATCACTATAAAACAATGATGTTGGCTAATGTTATGCCAGGTATCATTACGATATTTGCGCAGGAGTCTTACCTATTCTACTAGATTACAAACCAGAGGGGCAGGAGGAGCATAGCGTGTTTTATACAGTGCCAGATTTGGAGTCAGAAGACCTAGATTTGTGTTGAGGCTCTGTCACTTACTTCCTAAGTGACCTTGGGCAAGTCACAACCCTTCTGTAAGATGAAGGAGCTAGACTAAATGACCTTGAAACTTTCTTCCAGTTCTAAAGCTATGAAATGATGCCCTAATATAAGAATCACAATGAATGCACACTGGCAGAACAAGTCAACTTTTGGCAATCTAGTTCAATATTTAGCAATTTTCACTGTTAGGAAGTTATAAATAAATTCCTCCTACTATAGCTCAAGGCTATTTAGTTTTGCTTGACCCTGAGTAGAGATAAGTGGTTGTCACCCATTCCCCTAGTTTTCAAATGTATTAAATGTTTTCATTTCCATCTCTCTTTTCTTATTCCTTTCTTGGTGAGTTTTATTTTCTAGGCTGTCAGTCATAAGTGTGATTCTCCTCTGAATACAAGTCTATGTGTGCTGTGTGTCCCTTAAGTTTTGAAATTCAGAAGTGGGCAGAATATTCAGGTCAGGATCTAATCCATGTTGAATTCAATGAGAGGAAATCAAATTTACCTCTGATAAAAAAAGAAACTTAACAAACATATAAGCTGCATCAAATCACTTGTGTTAACTGTTTCCAAAAACCATTTTCATGAGGAAACTAGGAAAAGTTGCTTTATAGGAAATGAGAAGAGAAAACCTAGTAAAGCAGATAGGGCATAGAGCATCTATGTTTGAATCCCAGTCCTGCTACTTGCTACCTGTGTCATGTCCCTTATCTGAGCCTCAGTTTCCCTTCCTGTAAATTTGGGGGGTTGGACTACATCATCTGGAAGGCTCTCCAATGATTGCATAATATACACCAAACAGATTTTTTTTTAAGACAAAAGGAGTTTATTGGCACACCAAGGCATCAAGTAGTTGGAGTGGGGTCCAGCTGCCAAATTCCAACTTCTAGTTGCTTTTAAAGACAGGAGTAAAACAACACCAAAATTATTGTAAAAGCAAATAACAAATTGTTACAGCTGTAGGACAAGAGATCTCCAGCCAAAAGGCTATACCTCGGAAGTCATCTAGAACAATCCTCATTTACACATGAGAAAACTGAGGCCCAGAAAGGTCAAGTTCTTCTGTAAGGTCACACAACTGGTAGGGGAAAAAAGCTGACTTAGAATCCAGATTCCCTGAATCCAAATATAATGCACCATGCTGCTCTGGAAAGGTTTAGGATTATGGTTTTTTCTTTAGTAATAGTTAAGTAACAATAACAAGAAGGATCCAAGTTCCCAAAGCTTTTTGAAGGAGGCTGGCACTTTTCTCTGCCCCAGGATTTTAGTGCTCCACCCCCCTATAAAGGAGTCTTTCTCCCACTATCTTTCCTAGATCTTTCCCCATCTTTCCTAGACCCTGTGAGACTCCACACCCTTGACAGGTTCCAAATAGACCTGTGCATCTTCTTGATTAAGAACCAGAAGACAAAGGAGATAATATTTTTGCAAGACCTGCATTATTTTATTTTATGAGGTATGAATTTCCACAACATCAGAAATAACCAGAATTAAATATAAGTACAAAATACATTTTAAAGGAAAGCAATTTTTAAAAATTTGGTTTGGAATGTCCATTGTTTGGAATTCTAAGCCCTCCCCACCCCAAGTGTTATAGTAAATCCCCTTTACAAATTATCATGCATATACTTGTCTTTTTATTTGCCTATCCTCCCTCCCCCCCATTAGAATCTGAGCTCCTTGATGGCCGGCACTGGTTGGTTGTTTTATCTTTGTAACCTCCAGCACATAGCACAATGCCTTATACCACTAGCAAAAGGTGTAAGCAATAGCCACAGTCATTACAACAACCTTGTGATGCTGATGGAGTGCTCACTACCGGTCTGATCCAGAAATGCCAACTGTACTTCAATGTGGTATGTCAGAAAGAGGGCTAAATTTGGAATCAGGAGACCTAGGTTTGATTCCCAGTCTGACTCCCCCACCCCTGCTCTAGGTCTGGGTTTCTTTATCTGTAAAATGGGAAGAATACTAGGTATGGAAACCAGCCAGTGAAAATGCACAGAGTTGGGATTTGAAGTATATTGTGCATAGAATAGAAAGGAGTCACTGGATCCAAGAGTATAAGAAGACTGACAGGAAAGGGGGGAGTGGCCAGATCATGAAGGGCTTTGAATGTCAAAGAGAGGATTTGTAGTTGATCTGGGAGGTGACAGGGAACAACTGGAATCTATAGGATGGCAGGGGAGGGGGATGACATGGTCAGTTCCATTAGGAAGATAACTTTGAAAACTGAGTGGAGAACGGACTGGAATGGGGAGAGATCGAGAAGCAGAGAGACCATCCAAGAAAGTTACTTGAATGAGCCAGGTAAAAGGTGATAAGGACCTACCCCGGGGTGGTAGCTGTCTCAGAGAAGAGGCTTATAAGAGATTTAAATAAAAGATTTTTTAAAATAGAATCAACAGGACTTGTCAATTTACTGAATGGGGAGGGGGACCAGTGGGAGAGAACTAGGAGATGAGGATGACACAGAGACTATGCATCTGAATAACTAGGAGGACAGCAGTGCCCTCAACTGTAACAGGGAAGCTGGCAGGGGTAATTTGGGGAAAAGAAGATGAGTTGTTTTGAACATGCTGAGTTTAGAATATCTATGGGACATCCAGTTAAAAATTAACAAGAGGCAATTGAAGATGTGACACTGGAGAGGTTAGAGCTGCTGGATAAATATCTCTGAGAACCACCTGTATACAAACGACCACTGAATCCTTGGTTGTTGATGAGATCTGATCACCAGGCTAAGTAATCTGAAGTGAAAAGAGAAGCTGGCCCAGAATAGTGCCTGGGAGGGCACCCATGGTTAGCAGGCATGATCTAGATGAAAATCTGGCAAAAGAGCTGAGAAGGAACAGTCAGTCAGAAATGAGGAAGTATCTCATGAATCTTCTCAAGCTTAACATTCCCATTTCCTTGAACTACTTCTTATGTAACACTGACTCAAGGACCTTCATCATCCTAGTGGCCCTACTTTAGACACTCTACAGTTTATCCATGGTCCATCTTAAATGATGGCTCTCAGAATTGAACACGATATTCCAAGGATCCCAGGAGAGGGGCAGGGAGCGGGTAGAGGGGAGACAGGTGTAATGGTAATTAATTTAAATTTGAAGACCCTTTTTAGTTATGTGAAGTAAGCAGGTACTTAGCCCTTAGTAACTAATCAAACCTCTGTGAAAGAAACAGAAGGTGTGAACTCTGTCTCCTGTTGCTGACATAACAGGAAGGGGTTGGCTGAAACAGGAAGCTTCTGTGTGTGTGTATGTATGTGTGTGTGTGTGTGTGTGTGTGTGTGTGTGTGTGTGTGTAAGAAAAGCCCCAGAGAGGCACATTCAGAATTTTCTCCTGACAAGATCCTGGTGGAAGAATTTTCTGCTGAGAGATCTGGTGAAGGCTGGAGTTGCTGCCCAGAAGGCCACCTGGAAGGCCGAAGTGGCTGCTGCCACCTGGAAGGCTGAGATTTCTTATGGGTCCTGGGGCCAGCTGAACTGCCAGAGGACTGAGGGAGCATGACCAGGATGCTAATGCTTTGTTTGTTTGTGGCTTGGTTGATCCTTGAATTCCCGGGAACAGAAATTGTGAAGGTTTTGAGATGTACTGGACCCTGTGAACTTCAGTATATAGCAGGAACTGCCCAGAGGACTGGACAAGGACCTAGGAGCTGTCTGCCTCTGAATCCAGATGACTGGTGGATTCAAGTAGGAGGTGGGACCATGGAAGGGGATCCAGGGAATCTGAGAGACCACCCTGAGTCAAAATGAAGAAAAGGCCTCTCCTTGGATATTGAATGCTGTGATGATCACATGGTTTACTAGTGACCTAGGGGTGGGATGGTTTGTGTATTTTCTAACGCTTGTATTTAGTGATTAGCGATACTTAGTAACTGATTGCTAAATAAGAGACTGATTAAGTTAACCTATGATTGCCCCATGAATGGAAGACTGACTTGTATTCTGAGATGACTGAAAGTCTTAAGTAAGGAGGCAAACTTCCTTAGGGATACCAGATGATTGTTCTTTTGTTCTTTGTTCTAAATACTGTGATCACTTTGGTGAAAACTATGTGGCCATTTTAATGATAAGCTGTTGTGAACACTATATTGTGATTTTCTGTGATAAGATGTAATGTTGTGAATACTGTATCTTGACTTGTTTTGAGTGTTTTCCTTTGATTTGTTCTTGAATAAATAGAGTGTTCACTATACTGTATAATCAGAACCTTAAAAGCTGTTCACAGTAGCATTCTTTTGGGAAGCTGCTCACGCATGGCATTACAACAGGTTGCCTCCTTAGAGGACTAAAATGAATCACTATGTTGAGTCAAATTACAGTGTATCTGACTGTGGCTGATCAGAATAATAGGAGCTCAAAATGCTCTACCAGAGGTTAGGCACAAATAGGTCATGTGAACATCTTTGGTGGATTCTCCAAATTTGCACATCTCATGTTTCTTTGGAGCTACTTTAATTCTGCTTTGCTCATAGAGTATGGCCCCTTCTCTGATGAGGACACACTATTCTGAGTAGTCCTGTGCCAGTGTCTCCCATTTCATGCGTTAATTCCAAATTTCTTAAGAAAGACCTTGAGAGAATCCTTGTATCATTTCTTCTGGCCGCCATGTGAGCACTTAACCTGTGTGAGTTCTCTGTTCAGGGCATTTCAAGATGCCTCATTCCTGATAGCTATGCCCGTCTTAATGCAGACCAAGATCAGAATGGCTTTTCAGGGAGCCCCATCACACTGCCCGCTCACACTGAACATGAAATCCCCTAAAACCTCCAGGTACTTTTCAGACAAACTGCTAACTATGTTTCCCACATATTTGTGAAATTTGTTGTCTGATTCCACATATAAGCCTTAATATTTCACTTTATTAAAGTTTTTTTTTTTAATTCAGTCCAATTCTAGCCTGGCAAGATCTGTTTGGAACAGGACTCACACACACATACACACACACACACACACACACACACACCACACACATACGCCACACCCACACCCACACAACTCACACACACACACACACACACACATGCTGTCCATCAGCTAATGTTCCTGGCTTTCTCTCATTTGCTAAACTGACTGGCACCAAGAGTTGTGATTGTTACCTGCATAATGAAAACAGGAAAGAAAAAAACATTTTTCTTTCAGTTTTTAATCCCAAGTAACCTTTCTGTGCTTCATTATTACACTTCAGGGAAGGGAGAACGTATTTAAAACCATTTTAAAATAGATTTCTTTCCTATGTCCTGAATTACAAACTGCTGATGTCTTCAAAGTAAGTTTTTATGATGTACCAATCCCACTGAGAGCATGCCCTGACTTCCTCTCTGGGCTTCGGTGAACAGAATGTCAATGTCAATTGAGTACTGGCACAAACTTTCTTAACTGCTTTGCCCTTCGGTGCTCGTTGGCAGAGATTTTAGTGCCTCTTTGGTGCATGTGCTGCTTTTAGATTATACTTGATTCATGTTTTGTGGATCAGCAGGATGAAAACCAGTCTCAGAAACTTTCTGGCTTTGCAAGTCTGGGCATCACCTCTGCCTGCCTCAGTTTCTTCTTCAGTAAAATGGGAATGATAATAACATCCCCCTCTCAGGGTTGTGGTAAGGATAAACTGAAAATGTTTGTAAAGCACTCTGGAATCCTTACAGTGCTCCATAAATGCTATCTGTTATTATTATTATTATTATCATTATCCTTTTTTTGCCTTTATCCATGTCACTGACAAAAATGCTAAATAGCACAGGGCCAAGAACAGATCCGTACTCCACAGGAGACTTCCCGTGAAGTGAACATAACAACTACTTGAATTCAGCCATGAGAGCAGTTCTGAAGTTATCTGTAGCCATTATAATGTTTCTTAGTCCACATCTCTCCAACTACTCTACAAGAACAGTATGAAATTGGAAAAAGTGTTGGTTCTGAAGTCAGAAAACCTGGGTTCAAATCCTACCCCAGGGAGTAACCCTGAGTAAGTCTTTTAACCCATCTTGGCCTCAGTTTCCTCATTTGTAAAATGATAGGTGGCACTAGATGCCTTCTGAGAGCCCTAAATCTAAGATCCTGTGGGATTCTTAACTGAATACTTTGTCAAAATCTAAGTAAAAGATTATCTACAGCATTGTTTTCATTACTAGTCCAAAAAAATGGAGTTAAATAGTATTATCTCTTCATAAGGCAATTAGGTGGTGAAATAGAAAGAGTGCTCTTCCTGAAGTCAAAAAGAACTGAGTTCAAATTTGATCTCAAACACTTACTAGCTATGTGAATCCTGGGCAAGTCACTTAATCCTGTTTGCCTCAGTTTCCTCATCTGTAAACTGAGCTGGAAAAGGAAACAGCAAACCAGTCCAGTATCTTTGTCAAGAAAATCCCAAATGGGGTCACAAAGAGTTGGCCTGAGTTGAAACCAATGAACAACAAACAGAAGGCTCAGCAACATGCAAGGGTTTGATAGCATCTACGCTATATTATCTGCAGACAGAAGCTTTTGGAAGATTTTGCTCTCTAAATGGAATTCCTTTTCCATTTGGATGCTGTGACAGAAATTCATCACAATAGTGGCAAACACCTTGATGAGTGATTTCTTCCCATTTTGTGCTTTGCTTGACCTTGATAATTTTGTTCAACAAGCCTCTGATAATCTGTCTCACTTGCTGAATCCATCAAGAAACATTACACAATTTTAACACGCAAATACACAATACAATTAGGTAGAAATGTACAGACACTGAAAGACAGGATTAAAAAATGTCTTCCCTCTGTAATGGGAGAAAAGAAAAGGTAGAGGCAGAAGTTGGGAAATTATGCCACAAGAAGAGGCATAAAAATATAAGAAAACGGAGGGGTGGGAAGGAAGGAGTTGAGCATCGTACGATCGTTATTTTCATTGGTTCT
>JAQQSV010002816.1:0-21361 GCA_028646515.1 Pseudochirops corinnae | reverse complement strand
GTAGGGAGATCCATCCTGCCCTACCAGAAAGTCAGAGGGGCGAGGGGGAGGACATAGGAGAGAGCAGATTGGGGGAGGGGCTATACAGTGGGATGGCTGTTTTGAGGTGGTGGGTAGGAGAAAGATGGGGAGAAAATTTGTAAAATTAAAAAATAAAAACAAATAAAACTCTAAATAAATGAATGAATGAATGAATACATAAAAGAAATTGTCTTCCATGATCATCTTTGTAAGGACACCATCATGGTGTGTGACTGGGAAAGGAATCAGAATTTGAACATTTCCATCAGCCTCTCTAAAACATCATGAATGACTCCATAGGGATTCTTAACTTTTTTTCTGTCATAGACACCTTTAGGAATAATGTTTTTAAATGCATAAAATAAAATATATGTTACAAAGAATGTCAATTATGTTGAAATAGTTATCAAAATATATCTTTTAAATTTATGGGCCACAAGTTAAGAATCTAGAGTATGAGTAAGCCTTCCGAATAGAGTAATAGATATTTTTGGTTCCCTCAGTAGTCTCCAAGTTTCCAGTATCTCTTTGTTAGTCAGTAAACGTCCTCTGTCTATGGCCAGACTTCTTTAATCTAAACCAGTCATATGCAAATATTTAATTACAGAAGGCACCCAGCAAGAGAATATGACAGGAAGATCTCTGTAAACCTGTCAGAGAAACAACTTAAAGTGCAAGTCATAATGATAGTAAGTCTTTGTAAATGGTATATTTCACATTTCATTTCAGAAAGTAAAATACACCTTCCAATTAACAAGGTTAAACTACATTAATGAATTAGTGTTGTAACTATTTTTTTTTCTTTTTGGAGGGCAATTGGGTTTAAGCGACACAGCTAGTAAGTGTGTCAAGTGTCTGAGCCCACATTTGAACTCAGGTCTTCTGACTCCAGGGCCGGTGCTCTATTCCCTGCGTCACCTAGCCACCCCAATATAAAAGTTTTTATTGTTGTTGTTTGTGTTTGTTTTTAATTATACCTTAATAATTTCACTGATATAAGGAATTCAGATGAAGAAATTCTCTTTATCAGTGCAGACTGGCATCTGCTTTTCAATTTATGGTCTTAGCCTTTCTAAGACCATTACTTGCAGAGGAGGTGTTCATCTCCTTTGATAGAGTTTCTTTATCTGAAATCATGGGTCTAGTCTGATTTTATCCCTATCTCTCTAAAAATTCAGAGCTGAGAGAGATCTTAGAGACTAGGTATAGTCCACTCTCCTCATTTTACTTGAGGGGAAACTGAGGCACAGGGAGATAAATTAACTTGCCCAACTGTAGCAGAGCCAGGAGTAGATAGAGCCCAAGGTCTCCTGATGCCTTTAGTTGTTCAATAATTTTTCAGTCGTGTCCAACTCTTCTTGACCCCATTTGGGGTTTTCTTGGCAAGGATACTGGAGTGGCTTGCCATTTCCTTCTTCATCTCATTTTATGGATAAAGAAAAGGAGGCAAATAGGGTTAAGGCCCTTCCCCAGGGTCACACATGTCTCAGAGTCCAGGCCTCCTAGCACAAAGCTGTTCCCTTAACATAGCACAAGAATAATCAATTGTTTAAAATATACATTGTTTAAGAAAGTCTCTTTTAGGCCACATGATATTTCCATGACCTAAATGAAGGCAGATAGCAACCTCAGGAGTTCCCAACTACTTTTTCTGTCTTACAGTGGTAGTTCTAGCCAGGCACGAGAGTAAGGAAAGAACAAATATAGGAAAGGACAAATGAGAGTCAATCTTTAAAAATGTGTAGCATAATGGCAATGAGGGAAAGAAGACAGATCAATAGGACTGAAAGAATTAGTTGGAATTTGGGAGTCAGAGTGATACAGTGGAAAGGAGAGAACCTGGATTTCAATCCTGGCTCTGCCACTTAATCCATATATGACCTTGATAAATCACTTCATATCTCTTTACTTCAATTCTTTATCTGTAAAATGTGGGAGATAAACTTGATGGCACCTAAAGCCTCTTCCAGATATAAACCTATGGTTCTTGATCCCAAAGAGTCAATCAGAATGACTCATCTCTTCCATTTGTCCTCTAACATTTTCTCAATAAGATTTTTCTTCCAAATACTAAAACGTGAGCCCCCTCCTAACAAAGCCACCCTTGGGCCACTTTTATTTTGGCCAGTGTTTTCAATGCTTTTTTTTTTCTCAAATTAATCATAAAACAACATTAAAGCTATAGGAAAATGAACTATTTTCCAAGATCAGGGGTGGGGAACCTGCAGTCTGGAGGCCACATGTGGCCCTCTATGTCCTTACTAGTTTAGATTCAGTCAAAGGGGTGCACTTGAGGACCTAGAGGGCCACATATGGCCTCCAGACTTCAGGTTCCCTACCCTTGTCCTAGATACTCTTTCTACAAAGCTTAAAGAGTATGGAACTTAAGTGAGGAAGAACTGGATTTGAATCTTATCTCTAAAGTTTATTAACTGTGTGACTCAGGTCAAGTTACAACATCTCTGTGTCCCAGTTTCTTCATCTGTAAAAAGGAGATAATAGAACCTACCTCAAAGGGTTGTTGTGAGTATTTAATGAGATCATGCATGTCAGGCATTTTGCAAACCTCTGAACACTATTCCAAATACTTTTTTTTTTATCACTATGCTCTCATTCTCACATTATTTCCAATGGAGTTGAAGACTGCCCAGGAACATTATTATCATTATTATTATCTTAAAGTTCTACAATCTATTGATCAGGTGGATAAACTGACTGCCATTACTAATTAAAGTCTTGGAATGTAAGCTGATCTTCTGTGGGAAACTTGACAGCATTTTAGGGGCAATTCCAGCAGAACCTTGGAGACAGAATGATATGTTCCCTGAATTGTTCCTACATTTATTTTGATTTCTTCCAGAGGTTTATCATAATAATGATAAATATTTATAATATAATAATATCATATTATATCATAATAATAATAATATCATAAACATTATTATCAATTCTTAGTATTAGCTTGTCAGTTTTCAAAGGTAAATGTAAAGGAATGGGTTCTTTTTCTCTCTCTCAAATCCCAACTGACAATTGCATTTATTTATACAGATTTTAACAGTTTTTTATTAAACAAAGTTCTCTTATTCCATTTATGCATAAAACTATTCAGTTACTACCTTATATCCTTTACCAGTTGATGCCTAAAAGGATTAGGAAAAGAATTAGTTTAATAAACTTTTGTTACTTATATTATCATATATCCCTTCATCTCCCCGATAGTTATCTCATGTAACAAATAATGTTTTTTAAAGAGGAAAAAATATCCATGCAACTAATCAATATGTTGAAAAATTCCAAAACCAGGCTCAGTGTATCCTATCTGTGGACCTCCCACCTTCACAAAAGGGTGGGTTTCGTGATGTCTTCTCATATTTCTTCATTTCAGTCATGCCTGATCTTTATCATTTTATTATTCACCACTGATTTTTTTTAGTGTATGGTTATTCTTTCCATTTACATTGTTGTAGTTATTATGTATATTGTTTTCTTAGCTCTGCTTACTTCACTATGTATCAGTTCATGTAGATCTTTCCATGATTCTCTGTGTTCATTACATATGTCATTTCTCACAGCATAGTAGTATTCCCATTATATTTATGTACCGCAATTTACTTAGCCATTCTCCAACAGATAGGTAGTTACTTCATTTCCAGTTCCTTGTTATTACAAAAAAATGCTGTTTTAAATATTTTATTGTATTTGAGGACTTTCTTCTTATCATTAAATTCCTTGGGATATAAGTTATGGAGTCTCTGGTTCAAAGGTTATAGACATTTTAGTCACCTTATTTGCATAATTCCAAATTGCTTTCCAAAATGGTTATATCATTTCATATTTCCATCAACAATGTATTAGTGTGCCTATCATCCACCATTGACTCCAGGGACATTTTTTCCACCTTTGTCAATTTGCAGGGTAAAAGTTAAAACCTCAAGGCTGTTTTCATTTGTATTTCATTTATTATTAGTGAGCTAGCACATTTTTTATGTGATTGATAGTATTTTGCAATTCCTCGTTTGAAAGTTTTTTATATCTTTTGATTACTCATCTATTGGGAAATGGCTATTAATCTTATTTATATATATTAATTATTTATATATCTTGGCTACCAAATCCTTATCAGAGAAATTGTATACAAAGATTTTTTTCTTGTATTACACCATTTCTCATCCTATCTCTGCAGAAACTTTTCAGTTTCAAATAACAGAAGTTGACTATTTTATCTTTTGTAATTGTCTCTATCTCATTTGGTTATAATTATAACTCCTACCCATAATTGTGAGAGTTATAAGATTGCTTTTCTTGTGTTTTTATAGTATGATCTTTGAAATTAAGATTTAAATTCTAAATATTCATTTAGAATTATTTTGGAATATATGTAATATGTTTACCCAAGCCTAATTTCTGCCAGATTGCTTTCCAGTTTTCCCAGAAGTTTTTATCAAATAGTTTTTTCCTAGGTAATTTATGTTTTTTATTTTATCAGACACTGGGCTATTGAATTCCATTGCTCTGATTCTCTTTTGTCTGGGCTGTTACATTGATCTATCTCTGTCTTTTAACCAGTACTGCATGGTTTTGATGACTTCTGCTACATGATATAATTTGAGGTCTGGCAGTGCTATTTCCCCTTCATCCCTATTTCTCTACATCATTTCCCTTTTTATGTTGCCGGGTGGATTTTGTTATTATTTTGTCAAGTTCTAGATAGGTTCCCCTTGGTATTTTAATTAGGGTAGCATTTAAAGTATAAATTATCTTTGGCACTATTGTCATTTTATTTGTCAAGGCCTAACCACAAACACTGAATATCCTTCTAGCTATTTAAGTTGGATTCTTTTTTATTTCTTATTTTAGATTTGTTTACTTATTGGCCTTCTAGTTTTTTAAAATGCTTATTTGGGGCAGCTAGGTGGTTCAGTGAATAGAGCACCAGTCCTGGAGTCAGGAGGACCTGAGTGCAAATCTGGCCTCAGACACTTACTAACTGTGTGACCTTGGGCAAGTCACTTAACCCCAATTGCCTTGCCTTCCCCCCTCCAAAAAAAATGCATATTTAGTTCTTTAATTCTCTCTTCTTCTATTTTGTTAATGTATGTTTATGGAGATATAATTTCCCCCTGCTATAGCTGCATTCCAGAAAACTAGATATGTTGTTTCATTGTCATTTTCTTTTACATAATTGTTGTTTCTATAATTTCTTCTTTGACTCACTCAATATTTAGAATTTCATTGTTAGGTCTCCATTTGGCTTTGTGTCTTTTCTTTGTGGTCTCTGAACTAGTTACTGTTTTTATTGTATTATGGTCTCTTATGGATGTATTTGTTACTTTTGCCTTTTTAAATTTGTTTGCAATATCTCTATGACCTAACACATGTTCAGTTTTTGTACAAGTGCTGTGTGGTAGTAAGCATATACATATTCTTTTTGCAGTCCCATTTAAAAGATACCATAAATCTTTTGCCTCTAATTTCTCCAGCAATTTGTTCGGTTCCATATTTTCCTTTTTTGTTTATCTTTCTGTTAGACTTATACAAAACTGAAAGAGGGCTATATTGAAGTCTCCTGTCACTATTTTGTTACTGTTTATGTCTTCTTGTAGCTCAGATGTTTACTTTATGAATTTGGATGCTAAGACATTTGGACCATACAAGTTCATTATTGATATTACTTTGTTGTCTATGGTTCCTTTCAGTATTTTAAAACAAATTTTGTTGTTTATCCCTTACTTTTTTGAATGTTTGTTTTTGTTTTGTCAGATGGCATGATTACAACTCCTGCTTTTTTTGATTCACTTAATGCCTAACAAATTTTTTTTCCATCCCTTTGATGAGGGATAGGTTTTAGGGGATTTCTAATGAGAAATCCTTTCTAGATTCGTATCTGAAAAGAATTACAGGCTCAGCTTTCCTTTGGCAGATTTATAAAAGTTTTATTGATTCACAGGGCAAAAAGGGGTAGGGTGAGGAAAACTGGCTAGGAAAAGCTGGGAAAGTGCAAGGGGGGGGAGGGTCAGAGAAGCTTGGAAGTGTGACTCTCTGCAGTGGGCAGATGGCTTGCTAGAATACCTACCTGCTAGCAAAGGCCAACCTGCTAGAAAAAGCTACCTGCTAGAAAAAGCCATCTGCAAAGAGCAGGAAGTGAAACACAGTTTTTAAGACCTAAGACTGTCATTCAAAAGTTCATTAGGCTAATGAGGTATACAAAGGTGGAGTTAGGGAGGGACCAGGGAGTGGTTAATACTTAAAGGGACATGTACCCTTCACATCAACTGCGCATGTGTTTTGCCCATAATACACCGCGAGAAACAGCAGGAGGGAAGGGGCGGGGGGTGTGGTTTTAGCCCTGAAACATCATAAGGTCGACCAGCGGTCAGATTTGAGGTCAAATTAAATGAGATGTACCCATCCAGATTTGCAAGTGGATGAGTTTTGTTTGTTAGGACAAAAGGAAGTAGTACCTTGAATGAAGAGTTAATGGTTTGAAAGGAAATATCTCTAGGCTGGGGCAGGGAAAGACACAGTACAGCTGGGGGAAGGGGAGAAACAGTTAATGCTTTACAGCTGGGGGAGAAGAAACGTGGCTTTTACAACTTAACACAAAACTGAAATTACAACAATGTTATAAAATCATGAAGTTACCCCAAAACATATTACATAGGCCATTCAGCACTGCTTCACCTTCAGTTTTATTTTGAGTATATTTTATTTTTAAATATATTTCTTGTAAGCAACAGATTGTAAAGTTTTGTCTTCTTTTCCCATCTGTCATCTTTTTTCATTTTATTGGATTGTTTACTCAAATTTTTTTTCCAATTTTAAAACATATTTATTTAAAGTTTTGCATTTCAAATTCTATCCCTTTCCTCTCCTTGAGACAGTAAGCAATCATTTGTAGGTTATATACGTGCAACTATACAAAACATTTCCATATTAGTCATTTTGTACAAGTCATCTGGAATAAAAGAAAAAAAGTGAAAAAAGAAAGTGAAAAATAGCATACCTCAATCTGTATCAGTTCTTTCTCTGGAGGTGTATAGTATGCATCATCATTAGTCCTTTGGGGTTGTCTTGGATCATTGTGTTGCAGAGTATAGCTGTCATTCACAGTTCTTCAATGTACAATATTGCTGTTACTGTGTAAAATGTTCTTCGGGTTCTCTTCACTTCATTGTGCATCAGTTTATGTAAGTCTTTCCAGGTTTTTCTGAAATCATCCTGCTTGTTATTTCCTATAGCACAATAATATTCCATGACAATTATATACTGCAGTTTGTTTAGTCATTCCCTAATTGATGGGCATACCTCTGATTTCCAATTCTTAGCCACCACAAAAGAGCTACTATAAATATTTTTGTACAAACATGTCCTTTTCTCTTTTTGTGGATGTTCCACTCACGTTTAAAGTTATGAGAGGTTTATATTTTCCTTCACTTTTCTCTATTTTTTTAAGTTATGATTTTCCTCCTCTTTTGCTGAAGACACAGTATTATATTTCTTCAGTTACTTTAACTTGATGTTTTTCAAGGTATCCTTATTCCCAGGGACTATTTTTCCCTCAGCTCTAATCTCCCCTTCCCATTTGTTCCCCCTTTCTCTTTGGGGTTTGCTTATTAGTTCCTTTTCCTATCTTGCTTTTATTTGGTTATTTAATTCTTCCCCCTCTCCTTTTCCCCCTTCTCTTTCCTCCAACTAGTTCAGTGGTTTTTAAATTTTCATTTTTTGTCACCATTTCTATCTCATTCTCTTTGTTATTCATCCTCTCTCTCCATCTACTCTGGACATTCATTCTCTGTTTCATGGCTCCTATAATAATCTAGTCTTTTTCTTTTCTCTGTATTCTTCATAGAACCAAAAATTCCAAAGTATCTGATACTCTCCCCTTAAAGAATTTCTTCTACTGTCTTCTAGATTCCATGGATTTTCCTTTTACATTGTGCCTCAGTCCCAGAACAATGACAATTCCTGCAGGTGACAGAGAAGACACTGCCCCAAGATAGAATATCATCTACCACATCATTGATCATCCAGCCCACCACTGATCTACACCTTCCCCTGGTTACCTTCTTTTGCCCATTTGCCTCAAAATGTTTTCCCTATGTTCAGGTCCTCCCACTCCCCTAAGTGTCGTTCGACCCCAGGATTTCTGACTCTCCCCCCCCAGGTAAGATGAGTGGTCTTTTCAAGTACCAAATCCCCCAGACCACCTTCAGCACAAGGTTCTAACATCTCCTTTCACCCAGAGGAGCATTCGTCAGTGAAATACCCTTCCATTACCAAAACAAGGCTCCTAGTCTTCCTTTCCTTTTCCTCCCTTCTCCTCACTTACTCCCCTATAGGATCTTCTCTTGCTGAGATCACGACATCACCCTTCACCTCATTGCTAGCTCTCTGTTTTATTCAACCACATCACACTCTCCTCTTTATCCTTGTGCTTCTCTATCTTCTTTCATTCACTCTTCCATTTTGTATTGTATTTCCACAAAAAGGAAATAAACAAACTTGATTCACCTCTGGGTAGGGTGTCTCCAGATTCTGTCCATATTGCCTCAGTCCCTCCTCTTTACTGTTATGTCCACAGGATTTGCACTTTCACCCCTGTCTCCTTGTATACATTTAGAAAGTCTCTTACTGGTTTCTCTTCTGTCATTCTATTGCTGTTGCCGTCCTTGGCTGTTGTATTCATTCACCTCTCCTATATTGTTATTGTCTAGGATGTTTAAGAAGCGAATAATCTCTTCAGTTCTGGTTTTCCTCCTAAAAACATTTCAAATGACTATTATTGATTTTATTTCATTTTTTTCCATCTATTTTTATTTATCATTAAACTCAGATTTCCAGTGTACATCACTCTGGGCTACATATTGCTCTTTTGCTCTATTGTTCTTTAGAATATGTTATTCCATTCCCTCCTACTTGGATGCTAAAGAGTCTTGTGTTATTTAAATTTCCTTTCCTTTGTATTTGAAATTCTTTCTCCTGATTGCTTATAGAACTTGTTTCTGAGTCAAATCATTAAATTTAACCACTATATGTTCTAGAGTTTGTAGCCTTGATATTTTTTTTCTGGAGGTGATTGATCTATTAATTCTTTCCATTGGCATTTCATTTTCTATGTTCAGAAGTTTTGAGCAGTTCGCTTATATCATTTCCTGCATTGTGGCATTCAGTTTTTTAGTCTTGTCATGTTCTTCTGGGAAATCTTTGATCCTTAGGTTGTTTCTGTGTATCTTCTCTTCAGAATCAGAATTTGCCTAAATGTCTATTTTTTTGGCAGTATCTATTTCTTTTATTGCTATTTTTTCTTGCTTCTCTTTTTCTAGGTTGTCTTTAATATCTGTGTATTTTCATTCCCAATCCATTGCTTTCTCTTGTTTCTTTGTCATGAAAGATTCAAGTTTTTCTCTTCTTTCCATTATTTTCACTGTACAAGCCATAAATTCTGCTCTTATAATTCTTATTTCCCTTTTAAAGCTCTCAGGAATAGAATGTTGAGATTCCAGTCTCTCAAATTCTGCCTCTGTCTCATCAAGTCTCAGATTATTTTCCTTTGTTTTTGTTCACAGAGGCCTAACCTAGAGGCATCATTTACTACATAATTTACTGGAACATTTACTTGATCTGAAACCCGTATTTCCTCCTGCTATTAATGTTGTCCCTATTGAATTACGTAGATAATTATGTTCAAGATCTTTGAATTTTCTTCTAGAGATCTTTGGCAATTTTTGTCTCCCCCCCCCCCACTATTTCCCCCTATTGCTTATTTTCTGAGTCCCTCTCTCTGATGGTGGTTTCCCTATCTCAAAGCATCTCAGCCTTCTCCCAGTAGGTAATTCACAGTTCACCAGCCTGGGTGTTTTCCCCAAGTGATTTTTGGAGTACAGAAGTGGCCCCAGTTGGATTCTGAGCTCTTTCTTTTAGACTCAGAGGAATGCTGTACAGCCCTGAAATAAATCTCTGCATCCTGGAGCTGGGATCTTCAGGGCACTGGAAAGAGAGAGGGTGCACTAGGATGTGTGGTTTGGATTTTGTTGCAAGCCTGGGTGTATAGTTTTTGGGTTGGCCAGCCTAGTTCTGTTGCATGTACTGTGGTAGGCAGTGCTGAGTAAGCTCAATGTGAATGTCAGTTTAAGAGGTATTTAGTTGTTGTTTTTTTTAACCTTCTTTTAGATTCCAGGTATCTTAAATCATTGAGAGAACAGAGATTTCTTTATCTTTGGCACATAATTTCTATTTTGGTGAGGTTTGAGAGTTGAAGTATTCAGAGAGCATTGTCTAGTAAGCAATCTTATTGGTCACATGACCGGGATGTCTTGAAATAGATTCTTAATTTTTTGGTTTTTTGCTTTTTGGAGGGGGAAGGCGGGGCAATTGGGGTTAAGTGACTTGCCCAAGGTCCCACAATTAGTAAGTGTTAAGTGTCTGAGGCCCGATTTGAACTCAGGGCCTCCTAACTCCAGGGCTGGTGCTCTATTCATTGTGCCACCTAACTGCCCCTAGGTTCTTAAAAATTAAGGACCTTCTTCTACTGAGGAAGAGAAAGGCAGAAAAGATAATGGAAAACTCTTGTCAAACTAATAATTGCCCCCAGGCAAGTTGGAAGCTAGGAAATACTGTCCTATTGAGGATATAGACAAATTGACCATTGTTGTTATTTAATATTTCATTTCAATTAAGAAAGTTATTGGCTTTATTTTGTGAAATATGAAAAAGAAATCTGATGAATTTATATCATATTGCATATTATACCTTTCTGTGTTTGCATCTTCTGCATGAGGGCAAGTCTTATTTAAACTTTGTATTTCTTGGAGTGTCTTGCACACACAGCAGGCCCTTAGTATGTACTAGTTAAATGAAAGATACCTTTGAATGGACTAGATTGTAAACAGCTTTGATGGTAAAGACTATATGTTTTATTCCTTCTGTATTTTTCACAGTGCCTAATAGTAGGTTGATCACATAATGAATGATCTAAAGATCATAAAGAGTAATTAAAGAATACAGATTATAATACCCAAAATGCATGTTTTCATAAATTATGTGGTAGGATCACAATATAAGCAGTTTCCAGTTTCAGAATGGATTGTATTATAAAAACCTTATTTCTAATAAAGTTTAAACTCCTTAGCCTGGAATTTAAGGACTCCCACTTACCTTTTGAACCTCCTTTTTCATTAATTCTCCACATATTCTATACTCCAAGCAAGGTATACTAGTACTCATTGTTCCCTAGATCTGCCATCAACTTCCTGCTTCCCCATCTTTGATTGTGCCATTTCCTTTGACTGAAATGCTCTTCCTAACATCTTCACAGCTCAAATGCCACCTCTTCCTCACTCTAAAGTTTGCTTTCACGGTACTTTGCTCATTCTTTTCTTACTGCACTCTTTACATTTCACTTCCTATTACTGGTTATTTATAGCTAATACCATGGAGAGAGACATGATAGCTGAAGGCAATATATATTGAAATATAATCTCATTTGTAAGATATTACAGAAGAGGAAACGAAAAATTATAAGCAGCATTGACTTATTAAACAATGAAGGGTAGTGAAGAAGTAAATAAATCTGTGTCTGAAGGAACTAAACCAGATTATCCTAAAACCTGAAAACTGGGAGATGAGTAATACATACAGAAAAAAGGGACCAAATCTTTTAGTTACTTTTATCATCTCTCATAATAGAACACTCACATTTTGAGTCTAAACATCTCAGTGCTGGATGTGCTATATGAAAAAATGGCAAAGTCACTTAGGAAAATGCAGTCAGGAGGAGCAACTAGACCAAACCCAGGACACACAGCAAGCAACACCTGTGCTGGCGGCAACCCCATTTTGAAAATCTTGAGGGATCTGTTTTCAAGATATGTGAAGGAAGAAAAGATCCTAAAGATACACAGTCCGTCACTTTTGTTCATTTCCTTCCAAGCATAGATATACCCCTCTCTATATAAATAAATATAAATATAAATATATATAAATATAAATATATAAATATATATAAATATAATATAATAAATAATAAATATAATAATATATAAATAAGCTATTTATTTGTTAAAGGTCTTCTTCTGGGTCCTTTAAGGCTCCAAGGGCACCACTCTAGTAGTACCACGGCTATCAAAAGCCCTGAAAAGTGAAAAGTCCAATGAAATGGGTTGTGACATTTAACCATCAGAACACAGTTGCCTTGAAGTAATGAGATATTTTTTTTTATGTGTTTGTGTCTTATCTCCCTAACTAGATTGGAGGCTCACTGAGAACAGAGCCTTTAAAAAAAATGACTTTTATTTATCTGTTCTATTTATCTATTTCTGTTTTATTTATCTTTCAATCAGTGTTCTCTCCCTCAGAGAGTCATTCCTCCCACCTTGATCTTTTTGGCTGGACATTAATAAATCCAGAAGCAATGCTTGAAAATAAAAAGTTTAATTATCATTAGCTAGTAGTCAGCAGCCAGATGGATAATAATTGCACAGAATAAAGGGAGATACACCCACATATAAGGTTTTATACAGCCATTATGGTGGCTTCACTGGTGACAAAAGGAACCTATTAGGTGAGGCTGCTCAGCCCCTGTCCTTATTGGTGAGATTGATTAATAGGGATAGAAAGTCAAGTGATTTGGGGGGAATTGTCCTAACCTTGGGGTTAGAACTTGTTAACCTTGGAGTCTCAGGAGTTTTCAAAGATCAGGTTTGTTCCAGTGGGGATGTTTTCCCTGGAATAACCTCATCAGAATGTCCTGGTGGGGCAAGGGATCTGTAAGATAGTGGAGGCCTACATCAGTCAAAATAGAATCAGTGGGCTTGTTCCTATTGTTGAATAATATACAGACTGAGAATTTGTCTCTATACACAAACCTGTAGCTACTCTTTTTTTTAATCTCCAGGTTTTCCCCTACCCCTCCCTCCATGGAGAGGACATTTTCTCCAAACTCTCAGTCCACCTACTCCACAGTACAAAATCATTTCTGTAGAGGTCAAAAAACCACTAACAACTACAAGTATCAGGAAAGGCTGAACCTCGAAGGGAGCTGAGGATTCTAAGAGGCAGAGTGGAGGAAGGAAAATATTTCAGGGATAGGGGACAGCTAGGCACAGGAGAGGGAATCTTAAGTGGAAAGAACATAAAAGTAGGTCAGTTTGATAGTAAATAGAATTCCTAGAGGTAGAAAAGTATGTGATCTATTTGGAAAGTTAGATTGAATTAGATCGTGGAAAGTTTTTTAGTGCCATACAGAGGCATTTGTAGTTTATCTTTAGAAATAAGAGGAGGCTTCAGAACAGGGGTGGGAAATAAATAAAGATTTATTTATTTATTAAAAGAGCTAGAAGGCCACATGTGGCCTCAAGGCCTAAGGTTCCCCATCCCTGCTCCTGAAGTTTCTTGAGTTTGGGAGTGACATGACCATACGTGGTCTTTAGGAATCACTTGGGCAGGTGTGTGGCAGACAGACTAGAGGAGACAGACTGGAGACAAGGATGTCAATTAAGAGGTTGTCAAAGTAGTTCAAGATGTGAATAGGGTGTGAGCTAGAAGAGGGGGCATCTCTCATCTCAGCAGAGAAGCCGTGGAGTAATGGAATGAGGCATGTTTTCATACATAGCCAGTACTTCAGTGCTATACTTCATTACAAGGGAAGGTCTCCGGAGGATGGAGAGGTGTATGGAGTCATTGGGGAGTAACAGCAATATTTTAAAGATTAACATTGAAAGAAAGGTAGGAAGGAGGAGAGAGAGAAAGAAAGAGAATATGAGAAATAGAATATGAGAATGTTCTTTGAACTTAGGCCTCTTCCTGTTCCAACATTCTATGATCCTATATTTCATCAAGCCAAATCTTCTTCAAAATGTAAACATTTCATAAGAACTGTTACATCTCACTTATCTTTCAATCTCACTGTGCAAACTGCCACTAAGAACCAAGAAGCACAATAAATCAGTTAAAATAGACATAAGCAAGTCTATAGACTCAATACTTTATTCACAGGAAAAACCCTCAGTTCTTACTCAGAATTATTTGCTCCTACTTCACATAGAATTCATAGAACTTGTTTTCTGTTTTTCAAACTCACAGAATCAATCAGTCATCAGAAGCAATCAAACAGAAGGTCAGAGGTGGCAAATCTAGGAGATTCTGTGAGGGGAAGGCAAGCTGACAGCACCATGCAGTGACATCTAACAAAAGGGTTGGAGGCAGTAAATGTACAGAAAGGAGAGCAATTTGAGATTGTTTGGTTTGGGGCAAACAGCCTTACAACTAAATGTCCATGACAACGGGCTGTAATTTTCAAGAAAAGGTTAAATTACCTGGGTAACACTTTTTTTCTGAAGAATGCAGGCCAATGTATAATGCATTTTAGCGATAATAGTTATGATGGTGAAATTTTTGGTGCCTTAAATAGAAAATTAAGTTAAGCATTCAGGAAGCGAGCACACGTGTTCACTTGGCAGACCATGAGTATATCATTTAACTAACCATTTCAGTGCACTCAAGCAGGACCAGGATTACTTGAAAGAATTAAATGTACCTTCCAAAGCACTGAATTTACCTACAGGGAGCAAGGAGCCAGCAGAGAAAATCTGGTCCATTATTTATTCAGGAAGTAAATTTTAAAATTAAAGCAAGCATACAGAGATGCCAGAGAGTTTTAAAAGGAAGGAAAATAACAACCATGGATACAAAAGAATCTTTCTGAAATGTATTTTAAATTACCTCTGCCTTCATAAGGAGAGGGCATTGATTATGCAACCCTTTCCTTGAAAATTGAGGTTTATGCCTATGGAGATAATGGTCACTTTCTTTACTTCGGTGGTCAAAGTTTTTGATTTGTCAGTTTCTCTCTTAAATCTTCAAGGCAACTTCAAGCTCTTGAAACAGAAATTAGGATGAATAAAACAAGCCTTTTATATTGTCCATAAAGGGACTAGACTTCATACTGTACCGATATAGAGAACTACTTGGTGAGAAACCCCCTTGCCCAGGGTATTAGAGAGTTCCCTAGAGCACTGGGATATTAAGTGACTTGCCCAAGGTCAACAAGCCATTACTGTTGGGAGGTAGGACTTGAACCCTGGGTCCTAATATATCAGAGTATGGACTCAGTCCTGCCAGACTTCAGAATTTGATGGCATTTCCATTTTAAACATTTGTCCATTTTTAATAGGTTTTCTGTTTAAAACATTCATTTCTTTCTAATTTTTTGAAAGTATTCATTTAGAAAAACATGATTTGAACTTAAATAATATAGGCAAAAGCCATAGGCAAAACCCCATGATTTTTGTATATTTTTAAACTAGTCTATGGTTAAAAACCATTCTTAGGTATTTCTATTTGACATTATTTATGCAAGTAGCTTGTGTTCCCTTGGAAGGAGGCCCTGTACTCTTGAAAAATGTGCATTTGTTTTTGCAAGAAATTAATACTGATGGCAATGAAATGACAAGAAATTCTAAATGAAGTAAAGATGCAGAGGACAGACGTTTTCATTTAGTATAAATTTGTGTGTTGAGGGTTCTGGGCTCTTACACTCTTGTCTCTCTCTTACTGGAAGACCCAAGAAAATGAATGGTAACTTCCCGGAGGTGACAGATGGAACTGATAACTAGTAGAAATTGCGGTTCAATCATTTTGTTTGTGTCTGACTCTTTGTAACCCTATTTGAGTTTGTCTTGGCAGAGATACTGGAGTGGTTTGCCATGTCCTTCTCTGACTTGTTTTACAGATGAGGAAACTGAGGCAAACAAGGTTAAGTAACTTCCCCAGGGTCACAGAGCTAGTAAGTGTCTGAGGTTGGATTTGAACTCAATTCTTTTTGACTACAATCCTGGCTACCTAGCTGAAACTAGAGAAAAGAAAAAAGGGGAAAAAAAAGCTGAAGAAGGCAATGGTGGTATATTTCTCTGTGTTGGGGTAATGTGGTACTTTGAAAAGAGCCCTGACTCTGGAGTCAGAGAGCCTGGGTTATAATCTAGCCTCTGTTATTTAACACCTGTGTGAATTTGGACATATCACATAGGCACATAGATCTGAAGTGGGCAGGGACCTCAGAAGCCACCTAATCAAATGCTCTTTTTTTTTTTTTTTGCTTTTTGGAGGGGGGGGCAGGGCAGTTGGGGTTAAGTGACTTGCCCAAGGTCACACAGCTAGTAAGTGTTAAGTGTCTGAGGCCGGATGTGAACTCAGGTCCTCCTGACTCCAGGGCTGGTGCTCTATTCACTGCACCACCCAGCTACCCCCAAGTGCTCTCATTTTACAAATGTGAAAACTGAGATCCCGGGAAGTTACAGGGAAGTTACAGGATTTATCCAAGGTCATATAGGAGGTGGGATTTGAACTCCAGTCCTTTGACTTCAAGATCAGTCTCTTTCCACTGTACCACACTGCCTCCCTCTCTGGGCTTCAATTTCTTCATCTGTAAATTGAGAAGTTCTGCTAGTTGGCCTTTAGGGTTCTTTCCAGCTTTAGATCCACGGTCTAATGATCCTATGATCTAGAACAGGAATTTTCATCCTTTTTTTTGTGTCATGAACCCCTTCTCAGAATCTTGCTTTTAAACGTATAAAATAAAAGTACATAGGATTTGTGTATTATAGGACCAATTACATTGAGATATAGTAATCAAAATATTTTTAAAATAAAATATCGAGTTCAAGAATCCTTGTTAAAAACCTCTGAATTCTAGAGATTTGTCCTCACCTTAGCTTAGAAACTGGTAGAACAGGTAGCCATATTACAAAGCTGGGGAATTTTTAAAAGAATTTCAGAAAGTTTAAGTGGGGGGGAGGAAACAAAGTAAAAAAAATTATCCTCCATCCAGGCTTAATTGGCAGAAAGCAGTAGGCCCAAATAAGTTCCCCTCATCCCACCCTCCCAGAGAATACTTTATATTTACCAGTATAAATGACATGGAATTTACATGCATCTTTCAGACTAAAAGGCTGCTCATTCAAGGGTTTATGCTTTGTTTTTGTCCTTTTATCCTAACAAAAGATTTATTTATTTAAATAAATGCTTATTGATGTAGTTAGCTTTTACCTGAGCTACATTTTTACTGAACCTCTCCCAGAAAATTATCTTTTATAATAAAAATAAAACATTTTTGAAGAGCAAGAAGAAAAAAAATTTATCAACACTTTGAAAAGAATATGACATCATATGCAATGTTCCACATCCATAGACCTCTCTACACCTAAGGCAAATGAGTAAAGAGAAGTGTTTTTTCATATTGCTTCCTCGAGACCAAGATAGAAAATTATTTATAAAAATATAATTTTCCTCTGTAATGTTGTGAATAGTATTCTTACAAGGAGAAAGTTATTTTGAGGTCTGCCATACATTAAATTTCCTATGCTTACAGCTTGAGAAGAGCTATAAGTCAAAAGAGAAATAAATCCCCCCTTGCTATACTCACACTTTTTCTGTCAAAATGCAGTACAAGGCTTATATGAGACTTGCCTGCAAACTTCCACTGAAGCATATATCCTCCATTTATAGTATCTGAGAAAGGGTCCATAGGTTTCACCAGAGAGGTGATGACATGAAAAAGGTTAAGAACTCCTGCACTAGAAGAAGAAGAGAAATTTGAATGTTGCCCCTCACAGATGACTCAAGTGGGGCATAGTGACAGGTGTTGAGCTCTGATAGTGAAAGCTGCTACAAGAGACCCTTAGAGGGCCTGCCTGTGATAAATGAAGTGTAGTCTAATGCATGAATGCTTGGGGAGCACTGTGCAATTGTTTTAGGGGTATGAAAAACCTCATGTTAAGTTGCCAATAACACCTGAGGGTGAGAGTAAAAAGTTGCAAAGTAACTGCAAAGATTAGAAACATTATTTAGGATTATGAGGCATCCATTAAAGGGATGGTGACCTTAGAGTGCCTGAATCACATGAGATGTGCCCAAGTGTCAGGGGACGCTTAGAAGATGAGCTATGGTTTTAGCAACTTGGGCTATCTGAAAAGGAATAGCTTCCCCAGTTTCTCACAACCGGTAATATTTTTCAGGGAAGAAGAAAGACACTCAAGGAGATTTGTCCTTAAGAGACACAAGAGAATAAGGGAAACAGATGGAGAGAAGGCAGATGAACAAGAAATAAAAGTGGGTCAGCTAGGTGGCACAGTGAATAGAGCCCTAGCCCTGTAGTTAGGAGGACCTGAGTTCAAATTCAGCCTCAGGCACTTGACTCATTTATTAGCTCTGTGACCTTGGGCAAGTCATTTAATCCCAAATACCTTGTCTTCCCCCCTCAAAAAAAAAAGAAGTAGAAATAAAAGGCCAGATTTTAGTGACCAAGATGAGGGAAGATCTAACTAAACAAGTCTAACTCTGGATAATTAAATTATTTTTTAAAATAGTGGTTTTATTTGTGTATGATTTAATTTATATTACTGTATATTATAAATATTAATAATACAGAGCTTTAAGGTTTAGAAAATATGTCACAAATATTACCTAATTTTATACTCACAATAACTCTAGGAAGCAGATGTTTATTATTGTTGTTGTTTTTATTATTATTATCATATTTTTTATTGAGGAAATGGAGGCTAGGATTTGTTAAGGTACTTATTTGCCTACAGTCACACAACTAGGAAGTGTCTGAGGTTGGATTTGAACTCAGACCTTCCTGGCTCCAGGTCCAGTGTTCATCTACTGCATCACTTTATACCTTACCTAGACCTATTGCAGAGCCTTCTGGTTGGTCTTCCTGCCTCTAGTCTCTTCCAGTCCATCCTCTGTGTATCTGTTAAATTAATCTTCCTAAAGTACAGATTTGACCATGTCAGTTTAAGCTTAAAAAACTTAAAACTATACTAAAACTTCTGTGAAACCCAGAAATTAAAAAAAAAAAGAATAAAAAACAAGCTAAGAGTACACAAAAAGCCTTGATGCATTGTACAATGCAAAACTGAGTTAGCTATTTTGAATCTTTTAAATGTGGTTGGACCCCAGCTGAATTAATAGTCAAAATGCAAATTTATGCCCCATGAGGATCCTTTTACTGGAAATTCTTTACACAGGTAGCTTGTTTTGTTGACACACACAAATACACTGTATGAGTAACTCTAAATGATACAGTATAAGCAAATATTTGGCAAAAAACAAACAAACCCCAAAACCAAAAAACATCAAAATAGAAGTTAACAGTCCTGGGCTAAATGGAACTGTATTCTAGAGGCATGTTTATAGCTGAAGATATGGCAAACTTTTCACCCCCATATCTTTCATCCTTGTATCTTCCAAAGAACCTTTTTCTTTGTCTCTGTAACCAGCTCATCGATTCTCTGGAGCAGCTTGGATCAACCAGACACAAGATTTCTGTTTCTTGAAATCTTTATTCTGTATAACCTTGACTTGGTCTGAGGTTTGCAGCTTTTCTTCCCTCCCAATGAGGAGATTTCTAACCTGCCACATGGGGATAATAATCCCTGTCCACCATATTGTGGTGAGGAGCAATGAGATAAATCTCCCAATGAGATTTAAAACCTCATGTGGGTCTTCTCCATCTTGTCATATTCCTTCTGCATTTTTTGACTTCCAAAGTCTATTTTGTAGTCTTTCTTTTGACAGAATAGTGGTTTTCAGTCATTGTTTGTCCAGTTAACGATTCTTTTTAACAAATTAAGTAATGTCTCCTACCTAAAGATTGGACCCAGCAGAGAAAATCATTGGCCTTTTACATAGAGCCATAACTAGGGTGGAGCATCCAGAACCTTGCACCAGTGCAGAAAATTTTAAAGCATACTAGCAACCTTCTAGGGGGTGTTTCTTCCCCTATCTATCCTACTGCTGGTGTTGGGCATTGCCAGCTTTATCCATCAGCATGCTGGGTCCCCCTGTTTCTCTCTCTCTACACCTTGTGCCAACTGAAAATTTTACTTGTTATGTCTTCACTTTTAAACTGCAGGAGAAAATGCTTATATTCAGAAGAGAGCTAACAGCTTAGAAAACTTGATTTCTCTAAAAAGCCAGGGAGGCAAAATAGTGAAAAGAGTGTTGGTCTTGGAGTCAACGGAGTTGGGTTTGAATCCTGATTCTGCTACTTTTTTTTTTTTTGGCAGTGTGATCTCTGGGACTTTAACTTCTCTGGGACTCAGTTTTCTAATCTGCCACATGGGGATAATAACACCTGTCCACCATATTGTGGTGAGGAGCAATGAGATAATACACGCAAAATACATTGTCGGGCGTTAAACATTATATTAATGTCAGATGTTATTATTTTGTTAGTGAAATCCTTGATCTTATTCTCTATACTTCTCAATTGTTGGTCCCTTCCATTCCCCTTTCATGATGGTCTCTGTGATAGAGAAGTCATTGTTCTTTCACTTCCTTACTCCAGCAGAGGTTAAAAAAAAGCAATCTTCCTCAATAATTGTCTCTCCTCGCTGATTCTTTTAGGGTTATTAAAAGGAACTAGTTAAAAGATCAGTTATCTATTTCTTCAATGTGTAGTGAGACTCTGGACTTTCTTTCCCAACACATACTTGGGAAACCAGATTGGGGCTCTGAAGGGTAGCTGGCTATCAGGATTCTGGGAGTACGGTAATTATTTTTGATTCATTTCAAGATCTGGGAGCGGCAGTAGCGTTCTAATGCTATTGGCTCAAGCACTCATTGTTCCCCTCTGTCTATTTCCCAGTCTTCGGGAAGAACAGGCTCAAGCTTGGGAGTTGCTACAAACATCTCCACCACCAAGTTCACTTGGTGTGTGGCTTTGCCTTTGGGTGAGTCTCTTTTTCCCTTGTGGGACACAGCGTTTACTGTATTGGGTACATTAACTGCTCGATTGATTCAAGCAGGTCACTCCTTAGAACTGGCTCCTCCTTGGGCTCAGCTGATGAGCCTCTGGTAGCTCTTCCAAACTTCTGAGGCCTCATAAGACCCTGTACCAAAGGAAAGAAGACACAGAGCGGCCTCATTCCAGACACAGGTTTGCCTAGGAGGTCATTTGCTCATGGTCACAAGGTGGCCCAGGAGGGGAGATTTATCTTGTTTGTGTCTTTTGTGTGCATGTTTCAGTTCTAGCACCAAATAAAAGACTTTCTTTATCACATTACTGTGTCTCCAACAGGAGACAGCTGTGGAATATCTGTATATATTCTGAAGTAGAGGATAAGGCCCTCCATTTAAGATTTTCAGGAAGCAAGTTCCTCAGGCCTCCATGTAGATTGCCACTAGGCAGAGTAGAATGGGAATGTTCCAGGAACTGGGCCCCATATTAGCTAGTCTATTTGTGTGTGTGTGTGTGTGTGTGTGTGTGTGAAGGTATATGTATACAGAGAGGTACATATACCATTGGGAGTGTGTGTATACACACACATTATACACACAT
>JAQQSV010002815.1:10652-21392 GCA_028646515.1 Pseudochirops corinnae | reverse complement strand
TCGCCTTTGCCAGATGGAGAAAGAATCTCAAAAGCACTCTGAAGAGGATAATTCTGTCAAAATTAGAGTGGAGCAAATGGAAGCAAATGACTTCATGAGAAATCAAGATACTATCAAACAGATCCAAACCAATGAAAAAATACAGGGCAATGTGAAATATCTCCTTGAAAAAACCACTGACCTGGAAAACAGATCCAGGAGAGACAACTTAAAACTTATTGGACTACCAGAAAGCCATGATCAAAAACAGAACTTAGAAAGCATCTTTCAAGAAATTCTCAAGGAAAATTGCCCGAATATTCTAGAACCAGAGACCAAAATAGAACTTGAAAGAATTCACCGATCATCAAAAGGGACCCTTTGCTTGTACTGGGTGCAGGACTGTGTTGCATTGCCCATACATGGTTCTAGATGTCAGTCCTAGGACAAAAAGGAGCACTAGCACATTAGAGCTCCTAGCTGCAGGGCAACAGGGACTCTGGTCACATATCCAGGGCAGAAAACAGTATTTGTAGTCACTTATAGTCCAGAGTTTAGGTCAGAAGAGCAGGGAACACACCTTTCCTTAGATCAACAGTTCTCAACTTGTAGGAAATGTTCAATTTGTAACAATGAAAATACATCCTGCATATCAGATATTTACATTATGATTCATAACAGTAGCAAAATTATAGTTATGAAGTAGCAAAATAATTTTATGGTTGGGGGTCACCACAACATGAGGAACTGTATTAAATGGTCGCAGCATTAGGAAGGTTGAGAACCACTGCACTTAAATCATACCACCTTGGAAGAACTGAAAACTTAAAGAGCCCCAGAACAAGCTCTGAAAATAACAACAAAAAACCTGAAGCTTCAGACAGGACCTCTCCCACCCCAAGAACAGAGCCCAGTTTTAACATAAAGTTAAAAGTAAAGAAATAGACTGGAAAAATGAGCAAGCAACAAAAAAAGAACCTGACCATAGAAAGTTACCATGGTGATAAGTAAGATCAAAACACAAACTCTAAAAAGGACAACAATGTCAAAATGGCTACATACAAAACCTCAAAGAAAAATGTGAATTGGTCTCAGGTCCAAAACAAAAGAACGGATGGAAGAACTCAAAAAGGATTTTAAAAATCAAATAAGAGAAGTAGAGGAAAATTTAGAAAAAGAAATGAGAGTGATGCAAGAAGAATACAACTTAAAAAGTAGACTTGGTAAAATGGAAACAGAGGCACAAAACTTCAATGGAGAAAATAATTCCTTAAAAATTAGAACTAGCACACAGTGACAGCAATATTGTACTATGAACAACTGTGAATGATTTAGCTATTCTCAACAATACAGCAATCCAAGACAATCACAGAGAGCTCATGATGAAAAATGCTATCTGTTTCCTGAGAAAGAATTGATGGCATCAGAATACAAATCAAAGCATACTATTTTTTCTTTCTTTCTCTCTTTTTTCTCTTTCTCCCTTCTTTCCTATCTTTATTTTTCTTTGTTTTGTTTGAGTTTTTCCCACAAAATGACTGATATGGAAATGTTTTACATGGTTACACATGTATAACGTATATCAGATTGCTTACAATCTCAAGATGGGGAGCAGAGGAAGAGGAGGATAGAATATGGAACTCAAAACTTAACAATTAATGTTACAAATTGTTTTTACATGTAATTGGGGGGGGAAAATAAATTTTAAAAAAATTAGAATTGGGCAAGTGGAAGCTAATGACTCCATGAGACATCAAGAAATATTATAAGACAAAATCAAAAGAATGAAAAAATTAAAAATGTGAAATATCTCACTGGAAAAACAACTGACTTAGAAAATAAATTGAGGGGGGTGGAGCCAAGATGGCAGAGTAAAAGCAGGAACTTGCTTGAGCTCCCTCTCTAACTACCTCCAAAATACCTGTTAAATATGACTCTAAACAAATTTTAGAGCAACAGAACCTACAAAGTGACAGAGAGAAACAAATCTTCCACTGAAGGCAGCCTGGCAGGCTGACAGGAAGGCTCTATTGAGCTGGGAGACGAGCACAGTTCCACATGAGCCGTGCAGGCCCAGACATGGGGTGGCCCCAACCGGCCGGAGCAGATTTCAGGAGAGTGAATCACCAGCAGCTGTGGCTGTTTCCAGACTTCTCAACTCCTAAATACCAAAGAGAAAGTAAAAGGTCAGTGGATAATGATGTTGATCCAGGGTGAGAGAAGAGTGTGTTCTGGCCCCTGCCCCAGGGTCGCAGAGGTGGTGGTGGTTGCAACTGTTGCTGCTGCTTCTTGCTCCTGGCCTATAGATTGTAGGGAGACCAAGAGACCATCCATAGGGCATTTGCAGGAATCTCTCTGGTGGCACTGAGGCAGGATTCTCTTGCTTTGCCCTTCTTGGATCTGGGTCGCAATCTTGGGTGATGGTCCTGGGATGAGGAGCTCTGGTGTGGCAGAGCTTGTTGAGGCTGTTGAGGCTATTGCTTCTCATAGTTCTGAGTTATGTGCCTGGAAAAAACTCTGACAACAACTGTGCAAAACCCCAGAAATTTGGGACACAGCTCTCTCCTCTCTGGAAGCAGAGTTCTACTGTGGCAAAGAGCTCAAAAGTCAAGTAATTGGCTGGCAAGATGTGCAAACAGAGGAAGTACAATCAGACTATAGAATCCTTTTTTGGAGACAAAGAGGATCAAAACATAGAACCAGAAGAAGACAATAAATTCAAAACTCCTGCCTCAAAAGCCTCCAAAAAAAAATATGAATTGGTCACAGACCATGGAGGAACTCAAGAAGGATTTTGAAAATCAGGTAAGAGAAGTAGAAGAAAAATTGGGAAGAGAAATCAGAATGATGCAAGAAAATAATGGAAAATGAGTCAACAGCCTGACTGAAGAAAATAACACCTTAAAAAATAGACTAACTCAAATGGCAAAAGAGGTCCAAAAAGGCAATGAGGAAAAGAATGCCTTAAAAAGCAGAATTGGTCAGATGGAAAAGAAATTTCAAAAACTCACTTAAGAGAATAATTCCTTCAAAATTAGATTGGAGCAAATGGAAGTTAATGACTTGATGAGAAATCAAGATATTATAAAAACAGATCCAAACAAATGAAAAAAATAGAAGATAATGGGAAATATCTCATTGGAAAAACCACTGACCTGGAAAATAGATCCAGGAGAGATAATTTTAAGATTATTGGACTACCTGAAAGCCATGAACAAAAAAAAAGAGCCTAGACATCATCTTTCAAAAAATTCTCAAGTAAAATTGCTCTGATATTCTAGAACCAGGGGGCAAAATAGAAATTGAAAGAATTCACCAATTGCCTTTTGATAAAGATCCCAAAAAGAAAACTCATAGGAATATTATAGCCAAATTCCAGAGTTCCCAGGTGAAGGAGAAAATATTACAAGCAGCCAGGAAGAAACAATTTGAGTACTGTGGAAACACAATCAGGATAACAAGATCTAGCACCTGTACATTAAGGGATTGTAGGGTTTGTAATATGATATTCCAGAGGGCAAAGGAGCTAGGATTAAAACCAAGAATCACCTAGCCAGCAAAACTGAGTATAATACTTCAGGGGAAAATATGGACATTCAATGAAATAGAGGACTCTCAAGCATTCTTGATGAAAAAACCAGAGCTGAACAGAAAATTTGACTTTCAAATACAAGAAACAAAAGCAGCATGAAAAGGTAAATAGGAAAAATAAATCATAAGAAAGTTATTAAAGATGAACTATTTATATTCCTATATGGAAAAATGATAATTGTAACTCATGAGACTTTTCTCAGTATGAGAATAGGTGAAGGGAATATATATGTATAAATGTGTATACATATATATATGTATGTATAGGAGGGTGTGTGTGTGTGTGTGTGTATGTGTATATGTGGGTACATGTATACATAGACAGAGGGTATAGGATGAGTTGAATATGAAGGGATGATACCTAAAAAATAAAATTAAGAGGTGAGAGAGGAATATATTGGAAGAAGGAGAAATGGAGAGATAGAATAGGGTAAATTATCTCATATAAAAGAGGTAAGAGAAAACTGTTACAATGGAGGGGAAGAGCAGAAAGGTGAAAGGGAATGAGTCAACCTTATTCTCATTGGATTTGGCTTAAGGAGGGAATAGCATACACACTCAATTGGGTATTTTACGCTATAAGAAAGTAGGGGGGAAGGGGATAAGAGGGGGGATGATAGAAGGGAGGGCAGATTCGGGGAGAGGGTAGTTAGTAGCAAACACTTTCGAAAAGGATAAGGTGAAAGGAGAAAATAGAATAAATTGGGAGGGGTGGAATAGGATGAAGAGAAATACAGTTATTCTTTCACAATATAACTACTATGGAAATGTTTTGCATAACTACACATGTACAACCTGTATTGAATTGCTTGTCTTCCCAGTGGGTTGCTTGAGGAGGGAAGAAGGAAAGAATTTGGAAATCAAAATTTTATAAACGAATGTTAAAAATTGTTTTTTACATGCAACTGGGAAATAAGATAAACAGGTAATGGGGTATAGAAATCCATCTTTCCCTACAAGAAAGTAAATGGGGGGGGGGGGTGATGGAGGATGACATAAGAGAGAACAGATTGGGGAAGGGATATTCCGTATGCTTGCTATCTTGGGGTAGGGACTAGGGGAGAGATGGGGAGAAAATTTGTAACTCAAAATTTTGTGGAAGTGAATGTTGAAAACTAAAAAATAAATTTATTTTTTTAAAAAAAGGAAAGAAAAGAAAATAGATTGCGGAGAGATAATTTAAGAATTATTGTACTGCCTGTTTTGCAGATGAGAAAACAGGTTCAGGAAAATTAAATTACTTTCCTTTTAAAAAATAGTTTTATTGATATGTTTTGTTTTTACTTTTATAGTTATTCTCTCTCATTTTGTGATACATTTTTGTAACTAAGTTAAGTAAAACTATTAATATAGTTACCTCATCTGAAAAATGCATGTAATATTTTATCTGTAGCATTGTCTCTATCTATTTAAAAGAAAAACTTACAGAAATCTATTTTCTTTCCCTTTCACCACCACCTCACCCCATGGTGGGAAGTAAGAAAAGAAAACAAATTTCTTTTAACAAGTATTCATAGTCAAGCAAAACAAGTCCCCTCATTGGCTATTTACATGTGTGTGCTTATACACACACACATACACATGCAAACACATGTCCCCTAAATCCATCACCCCTATGAAATGGATAGCTGTTTCACCATTAGTCGTCTGGAATTATAAATGATCCTATATTGATCTTAGTTCTTATACTTTCAAAGTTGTTTGAGTGTAAGGAGATGAACCATCAAAAGCAACCAGGTAAGCAATGAAGACAACTCAAGAGAGCACATCAACCTTAAGAAAGAGATTAGAGAGCCACCTTGTGGTGCTCTTCCTTTTTCTAGTTAAAATGGCAAAGCTTGCTTTTTTTTTTTTTAAGAAAGCCTAGTTTATAAAAAGACTCAAAAGATTCTCATTATTATATTTTAAGTATCTTTAACATGACTAAATCTTTATTCAGTTGGTACATGACTTGTATTCCTCAGTACTAATTTGAACTTTCACTGAGCATGAGAGAGAGAGTAAACACATGGTTCACAAGGAGAAGTTAGGGAAGAACTGACTCTAAGACATAGGTATGAACTAGCCTAGGGCGCAATAGAGGGTTTAGACCTATGGCTCCCTTCAGGTAATTCAATTTATCAAAAGTTTAAGAAACTAGATGAACCTGGCCCTCAAGAATCTTGCATTCTAATGGTGAGGTAAGAGGATACAATATACACTTAAATATGTGTAGCACTCGGAGTCCTTTGATGTGCCCCACCCCCTTCTTAGTATGCCCATTTTCATACTATGTGTATAATTGTCTATTCAATGGGCTATCTTACGAGCTACCATCGATGCATCTTTTACTAGATCAAATCAGATGACCATGAATTCAAGATATATTAATGAAACAATAACTAAACAAAAACAGGGAAATGAAGTAAGTATTAAACACTGTGACATTTATTTCAAAATGACTCCACATGTTTGAAATGCTTCCACACATGTCCTTTTGGGGGTGTTGGCACTCTTGCCGGCACTATTTCTAGGCAAACACAGGAGTCAGAAATATATAGGAACTAGATGAGCTATGGTCACATTTCCTTCCCATCTCTCCTCTGTCTTATCCCCACATTTTTCCAGCCTCTGCATCTCTTCTTTCCAGAAACTTTCTGCTCAGCCTTTTACATATGTAGGCTAAAAAGTAGAATATGAATCCTCGCTCTGTTCTTTTACCAGCCTGTAGACAAGAAATTTCACCTTTTCAAGTCTGTTTCCTTATCTGTAAAATAGAGGTGATAACAAGAATTATACTATCTATCTAGCAGGATTATTGTTTTAAAAAGCACTTTGAAAACCTTAAATTACCTTATAGATATGAGTTATCACTATAAAAAAGTCAGTAGCACTCTCACTCAACCTAAGTGCTCTCCAGAATACTGTGTTCCTTATCCTCTCAACTCCCTTCTCCCCCCACAAAAAGCCTCCACCTTTCCCTACTTCTTGATAGTGGGAAGGAATACTAGACTTGGAGTCAAGACCTTTGAGTTTAAATGTATTATCTTAGTCTTTTAAACTTGTTGTTATTATTATTATTTTGTCGTCTTGTCCAAGTCAAATCCCTTCTCTGGACCTCCATTTTCTTATCTGTAAATTGGAGAGAGAAGAAAGAGTCTAAACTAGATAAGACATTCCCCAAGGCTAAGTGCTTCCTGTCCAGGTGTCAATAGTTTGCCCTGAGCTCCTTGGAAAGGAAGGGAAACAGAAGGCAGCAAATTGTCATCAACTGATTTGTTAGAAACTACATAGCTCTTAGTGGCAGGGCTATATTTGGCATTTCTACTTCTTGAGTTAATAAAACATTTCTACCTTTGGATTATCGTAAGACTTCAAGGAAAGAAATTTTAAGCACAATTTTTTTCTTCATCACCACTGGGTATACTTCCTTGAGGTAGACAGTATTTCCATATGCATTTTATAGGAGGAAAAATTGAGGTACATAAGTTTGGGTGTGCATGATTTATATATACTTAGACAAATTGTCTAATGTCTCTGGGCCTCTGTGGCAACATGGCATAGCAGAAAGAGCTTAGTGAGAGGAAATATCACTTTAAAAAAATAAAACAGAGTAAAAGCCATCCTCTCCCCTATAAACCACCACCATTAGCACCACAACAACATTTTCCCTTCCTAATTCAGGATCATGGGAAATAGCATAAGATTTAGAGTCAAAAGACCTGTGTTTGAATCTAAGCTCTGTTATTTACCAATGATATGTCCCTGGGCAATTCACTTAACCTTTCTGTGTCTCAACTTATTTATCTGTGAAATGAGGATAATAATAATAATAGTTAACATTATGTAGTGTTCTAAGGTTTGCAAAGCAATTTTATGTGTTATTTATCCTTTGTTCTTGAAGAGGACCATGGCATCAGGAAAGTGAAACAATGAGGTGCAGGTTCTGGGAGCCCCCTTGAGCTCTCCTTGAATCTTTGAGATACAGACTCTGGGAACCCCCTTGATAAGGCATTTGCAGAGGCCATAAGCTTTCATTGTGGCTGGGCCCAAACCTCTGTTACTAGCCTAGGCCTCCATTGTCCATTTACTTCCCACCCTTGAGCCTATCAAAATATCAATCCACCTTTGCATTGATCCCATTGACTCCTCCTGAAGACCCTCCCCAAACTCCTCCTCTAGACCACCCCTAGATTCCTCCTACAACCTTTCCGTATATAAAACTCCTTCTTGTCCCCATGTGTGTGAGAATGCCATAGAATTTTCTAGCACAGACTTGCTTTGTGTCCAATACAGGCAAACTTTTAATAAACTTTACTTTTCTTTGGCTGAGAAGACTTGAGTCAAATTCATTCGGCAGGACCCAGACTATTGGTATTTTGGGGTCTCCAGAGCAACCCTAAACCTAACCCTCTACTTTTTTATGGGTAACCTCTTCAATACCATGACTTGGCAAGTGGATTGGATTTAAATGAGGGAAGGCTGTGCAAAGTCACTAGCGTCACTTTCTCCTCTGGAGCCATCTGGGCCCAGCGGCAAGATATAGATCAGGATGACAGGAGACAGGAGACAAGATGCAGTGGGAGACTAAGGTCTTTAATAGGTCTCGGTTTGACTGAGGCAACACTGAATGATTAAGGTAAGAAATAAGGTAAAGAATGGGAGAGTAAAAAGAGGAAGGAGAGGAAAGAGGAAGGGAGAGGAGGGGAGGAAGGAAGAAAAGAAGGAGGAAATGGAGGAAGGAAGGAAGGAAGGAAGGAAGGAAGGAAGGAAGGAAGGAAGGAAGGAAAAGAGGAAGAGACGGAGGAAGGAAGGAGGAAATGGAGGGAGGGGGGAAAGAAGGAAGGAAGAAAGGAAGGAAGGAAGAAAGGAAGGAAGGAAGGAAAGAAGGAAGGAAGGAAGGAAGGAAGGAAGGAAGGAAGGAAGGAAGGAAGGAAGGAAGGAAGGAAAGAAGGACAGAAGGAGCTGCACTGCCCAAGTGGAACTGCCATCTCCCCCAAGGCATCTGGTCCATCCCAGTCTACCTAGATACACTTAACTCCCTTCATTGTCTGCCTACCACAGGCTACTTACCACTCCTTAATCCTTTCAAGATCTTTTCACTGACCCTTTTCCCCTTTTTTGTATATAAGAACCAATCAACCTCTTTAAGTTGCAGATTCACTTAGAATTTGGTATTACAATAAAACTCACTACCTTGACAGAAAGAAGGCTTGAGTGTGTGAATTCATTCCAGGCAGACTGGCTCTGTACTGAACATTTTGGGGTTCCCAGCAACCCCAAACCACAACACTACTATTCACAGATTGTTGTTTGTTCTCTGTTCTTGAAGAGGACCATGACATCAGGAAGGTGATGCCATAACTTGTCCTTGAATTACATGAGAACAGCTTATGGCTTATGGAGACAGGAAATAAAATGTTACATATGGAAAACAGAAAGTAGGACAGTTTGAAAGGGAGTAATTTAAATTGCTGCTACACCAGGATACTAAATAATCTGGGGGGAAAATTTGCAAATGTTATTAAGATAAATCAAATAATTTATCTTAAAAGGATCAACTTACTTCTTTTAGAGTAATAATGTTTGGATGCTGTCCATAATGAAGGAGGATTTCAATTTCTTCTGTTGGATCTCTCTTGCTTTTATCAATAATCTTAACTGCGTATTTCTGTTAGCTCCCTCATATATAGCTTGACCTCCTTCCAAGGACCCAGAACTTTCTGTTCTCTCTCCATCTCAATTTCCAAATAGGATTTCAGGGAAGAAAGGGGATCACCTTCACAAGATATATACTTGTGCAATCTCTAAAACTTACAGCTTCTAAGATTGTAAATTACATATGAGTTTTTTTATCTTTCTAAGATTATAAGTCTAGAACTGAAGAGAAGTCATCGGGTTTAAACAACTCATTTAACAGGTGAGGAAATTGAGGCCCAGGGAAATTAGGCTACTTACCCAAGGTCACATAAGTAGTAAGCATCATAGATAGGATGTAAACCCAGGTGCTTTGACCCCAGTATCAGTGCTTTTCCCTCTGGTAAAGAGAACTTCCACACCAAGAGTTCTTTATGCAGTTAAAAAGACAAATCTGAACCAAAAATAATGGACCTGCAGTGTAAATCTTATGCATTTGTGAGTGCATGGGTATGAGCAGAGGGGGGAGGGAAAGGAAGGGGAGTATGTATGTCCCCATCCTAGAAGAGTAGCATGGTGTTATAGAAAGGAAACTGGAATGGGAGTCAGAGGCCTTGAGTTGAAATACCAAACTCTCTTACTTATTATGGATGTGATCTCAAGCAAATGAGTTAACAATAATAAAAACAAACAATTGCACATTTAATGTTTACAAAACATTTTCCTTAAATCAATCCTGTAGGACAGGTAGAATAAATATTACCAGCTCCAGTTTATAGCTGAAGAAATGGAATCTCAGTGAAGTTCTTTGTGGAGAAGAAAAACTAAGTGCTGCTGGATCTGGGATTGGTACTCAGATCTCCTGCCTCAGAGTCCACATTGTTGTTGTTCAGTCATTTATTTCAGTCGTGTCTGACTCTTTGTGACGCCATTTGGGGTTTTCTTGACAAAGATACTGGAGTAGTTTGCCATTTCTTTCTCCAGTTCATTTTACAGATGAGAAAACTGAGGCAAACAAGGTGAAGTGACTTGCCCAGGGTCACACAGCTAGTAAGTGTCTGAGGCCAGATTTGAAGTCTTCCTGATTCCAGGCTCAGCCCCTTTTCCACTGCACCACCTAACTGCTAGGATCCACTTTGCTGGTCCATTACTTTTTGCTTAGAGAGAAAATGGTTTACCCTTCATGGCAAGAAAAGTAGTAATTGTCATAATAAGCTAAATCAACATGACATTATCAAATTAACTGTGATTTAGAATGGCTATGTTACATGCCTATAATAGATTTTGATATCGATGGAACTTGCAAGTCCTTACCAGAAGTAAGTTAAGACCTGTGCTAAACCAAAATATGAAATAAGTATGAGAGGATTATCTACAGTTGATGATCAACATGGAAGTTTCACAATTGCTTTGAAGAGAAGTGGGAAAAGGTCCCATATGTGCAAAAATATTTATTGCAGCTCTCTTTGTGGTTGCAAAAAACTGGAAATATAGGGGATGCCCATCAATTGGGGAATGGCTGAACAAGTTATGGTATATGAATGTAATGGAATA
>JAQQSV010002815.1:0-10552 GCA_028646515.1 Pseudochirops corinnae | reverse complement strand
ATTTCATATTTTGGTTTAGCACAGGTCTTAACTTACTTCTGGTAAGGACTTGCAAGTTCCATCGATATCAAAATCTATTATAGGCATGTAACATAGCCATTCTAAATCACAGTTAATTTGATAATGTCATGTTGATTTAGCTTATTATGACAATTACTACTTTTCTTGCCATGAAGGGTAAACCATTTTCTCTCTAAGCAAAAAGTAATGGACCAGCAAAGTGGATCCTAGCAGTTAGGTGGTGCAGTGGAAAAGGGGCTGAGCCTGGAATCAGGAAGACTTCAAATCTGGCCTCAGACACTTACTAGCTGTGTGACCCTGGGCAAGTCACTTCACCTTGTTTGCCTCAGTTTTCTCATCTGTAAAATGAACTGGAGAAAGAAATGGCAAACTACTCCAGTATCTTTGTCAAGAAAACCCCAAATGGCGTCACAAAGAGTCAGACACGACTGAAATAAATGACTGAACAACAACAATGTGGACTCTGAGGCAGGAGATCTGAGTACCAATCCCAGATCCAGCAGCACTTAGTTTTTCTTCTCCACAAAGAACTTCACTGAGATTCCATTTCTTCAGCTATAAACTGGAGCTGGTAATATTTATTCTACCTGTCCTACAGGATTGATTTAAGGAAAATGTTTTGTAAACATTAAATGTGCAATTGTTTGTTTTTATTATTGTTAACTCATTTGCTTGAGATCACATCCATAATAAGTAAGAGAGTTTGGTATTTCAACTCAAGGCCTCTGACTCCCATTCCAGTTTCCTTTCTATAACACCATGCTACTCTTCTAGGATGGGGACATACATACTCCCCTTCCTTTCCCTCCCCCCTCTGCTCATACCCATGCACTCACAAATGCATAAGATTTACACTGCAGGTCCATTATTTTTGGTTCAGATTTGTCTTTTTAACTGCATAAAGAACTCTTGGTGTGGAAGTTCTCTTTACCAGAGGGAAAAGCACTGATACTGGGGTCAAAGCACCTGGGTTTACATCCTATCTATGATGCTTACTACTTATGTGACCTTGGGTAAGTAGCCTAATTTCCCTGGGCCTCAATTTCCTCACCTGTTAAATGAGTTGTTTAAACCCGATGACTTCTCTTCAGTTCTAGACTTATAATCTTAGAAAGATAAAAAAACTCATATGTAATTTACAATCTTAGAAGCTGTAAGTTTTAGAGATTGCACAAGTATATATCTTGTGAAGGTGATCCCCTTTCTTCCCTGAAATCCTATTTGGAAATTGAGATGGAGAGAGAACAGAAAGTTCTGGGTCCTTGGAAGGAGGTCAAGCTATATATGAGGGAGCTAACAGAAATACGCAGTTAAGATTATTGATAAAAGCAAGAGAGATCCAACAGAAGAAATTGAAATCCTCCTTCATTATGGACAGCATCCAAACATTATTACTCTAAAAGAAGTAAGTTGATCCTTTTAAGATAAATTATTTGATTTATCTTAATAACATTTGCAAATTTTCCCCCCAGATTATTTAGTATCCTGGTGTAGCAGCAATTTAAATTACTCCCTTTCAAACTGTCCTACTTTCTGTTTTCCATATGTAACATTTTATTTCCTGTCTCCATAAGCCATAAGCTGTTCTCATGTAATTCAAGGACAAGTTATGGCATCACCTTCCTGATGTCATGGTCCTCTTCAAGAACAGAGAACAAACAACAATCTGTGAATAGTAGTGTTGTGGTTTGGGGTTGCTGGGAACCCCAAAATGTTCAGTACAGAGCCAGTCTGCCTGGAATGAATTCACACACTCAAGCCTTCTTTCTGTCAAGGTAGTGAGTTTTATTGTAATACCAAATTCTAAGTGAATCTGCAACTTAAAGAGGTTGATTGGTTCTTATATACAAAAAAGGGGAAAAGGGTCAGTGAAAAGATCTTGAAAGGATTAAGGAGTGGTAAGTAGCCTGTGGTAGGCAGACAATGAAGGGAGTTAAGTGTATCTAGGTAGACTGGGATGGACCAGATGCCTTGGGGGAGATGGCAGTTCCACTTGGGCAGTGCAGCTCCTTCTGTCCTTCTTTCCTTCCTTCCTTCCTTCCTTCCTTCCTTCCTTCCTTCCTTCCTTCCTTCCTTCCTTCCTTCCTTCCTTCCTTCTTTCCTTCCTTCCTTCCTTTCTTCCTTCCTTCCTTTCTTCCTTCCTTCTTTCCCCCCTCCCTCCATTTCCTCCTTCCTTCCTCCGTCTCTTCCTCTTTTCCTTCCTTCCTTCCTTCCTTCCTTCCTTCCTTCCTTCCTTCCTTCCTTCCTCCATTTCCTCCTTCTTTTCTTCCTTCCTCCCCTCCTCTCCCTTCCTCTTTCCTCTCCTTCCTCTTTTTACTCTCCCATTCTTTACCTTATTTCTTACCTTAATCATTCAGTGTTGCCTCAGTCAAACCGAGACCTATTAAAGACCTTAGTCTCCCACTGCATCTTGTCTCCTGTCTCCTGTCATCCTGATCTATATCTTGCCGCTGGGCCCAGATGGCTCCAGAGGAGAAAGTGACGCTAGTGACTTTGCACAGCCTTCCCTCATTTAAATCCAATCCACTTGCCAAGTCATGGTATTGAAGAGGTTACCCATAAAAAAGTAGAGGGTTAGGTTTAGGGTTGCTCTGGAGACCCCAAAATACCAATAGTCTGGGTCCTGCCGAATGAATTTGACTCAAGTCTTCTCAGCCAAAGAAAAGTAAAGTTTATTAAAAGTTTGCCTGTATTGGACACAAAGCAAGTCTGTGCTAGAAAATTCTATGGCATTCTCACACACATGGGGACAAGAAGGAGTTTTATATACGGAAAGGTTGTAGGAGGAATCTAGGGGTGGTCTAGAGGAGGAGTTTGGGGAGGGTCTTCAGGAGGAGTCAATGGGATCAATGCAAAGGTGGATTGATATTTTGATAGGCTCAAGGGTGGGAAGTAAATGGACAATGGAGGCCTAGGCTAGTAACAGAGGTTTGGGCCCAGCCACAATGAAAGCTTATGGCCTCTGCAAATGCCTTATCAAGGGGGTTCCCAGAGTCTGTATCTCAAAGATTCAAGGAGAGCTCAAGGGGGCTCCCAGAACCTGCACCTCATTGTTTCACTTTCCTGATGCCATGGTCCTCTTCAAGAACAAAGGATAAATAACACATAAAATTGCTTTGCAAACCTTAGAACACTACATAATGTTAACTATTATTATTATTATCCTCATTTCACAGATAAATAAGTTGAGACACAGAAAGGTTAAGTGAATTGCCCAGGGACATATCATTGGTAAATAACAGAGCTTAGATTCAAACACAGGTCTTTTGACTCTAAATCTTATGCTATTTCCCATGATCCTGAATTAGGAAGGGAAAATGTTGTTGTGGTGCTAATGGTGGTGGTTTATAGGGGAGAGGATGGCTTTTACTCTGTTTTATTTTTTTAAAGTGATATTTCCTCTCACTAAGCTCTTTCTGCTATGCCATGTTGCCACAGAGGCCCAGAGACATTAGACAATTTGTCTAAGTATATATAAATCATGCACACCCAAACTTATGTACCTCAATTTTTCCTCCTATAAAATGCATATGGAAATACTGTCTACCTCAAGGAAGTATACCCAGTGGTGATGAAGAAAAAAATTGTGCTTAAAATTTCTTTCCTTGAAGTCTTACGATAATCCAAAGGTAGAAATGTTTTATTAACTCAAGAAGTAGAAATGCCAAATATAGCCCTGCCACTAAGAGCTATGTAGTTTCTAACAAATCAGTTGATGACAATTTGCTGCCTTCTGTTTCCCTTCCTTTCCAAGGAGCTCAGGGCAAACTATTGACACCTGGACAGGAAGCACTTAGCCTTGGGGAATGTCTTATCTAGTTTAGACTCTTTCTTCTCTCTCCAATTTACAGATAAGAAAATGGAGGTCCAGAGAAGGGATTTGACTTGGACAAGACGACAAAATAATAATAATAACAACAAGTTTAAAAGACTAAGATAATACATTTAAACTCAAAGGTCTTGACTCCAAGTCTAGTATTCCTTCCCACTATCAAGAAGTAGGGAAAGGTGGAGGCTTTTTGTGGGGGGAGAAGGGAGTTGAGAGGATAAGGAACACAGTATTCTGGAGAGCACTTAGGTTGAGTGAGAGTGCTACTGACTTTTTTATAGTGATAACTCATATCTATAAGGTAATTTAAGGTTTTCAAAGTGCTTTTTAAAACAATAATCCTGCTAGATAGATAGTATAATTCTTGTTATCACCTCTATTTTACAGATAAGGAAACAGACTTGAAAAGGTGAAATTTCTTGTCTACAGGCTGGTAAAAGAACAGAGCGAGGATTCATATTCTACTTTTTAGCCTACATATGTAAAAGGCTGAGCAGAAAGTTTCTGGAAAGAAGAGATGCAGAGGCTGGAAAAATGTGGGGATAAGACAGAGGAGAGATGGGAAGGAAATGTGACCATAGCTCATCTAGTTCCTATATATTTCTGACTCCTGTGTTTGCCTAGAAATAGTGCCGGCAAGAGTGCCAACACCCCCAAAAGGACATGTGTGGAAGCATTTCAAACATGTGGAGTCATTTTGAAATAAATGTCACAGTGTTTAATACTTACTTCATTTCCCTGTTTTTGTTTAGTTATTGTTTCATTAATATATCTTGAATTCATGGTCATCTGATTTGATCTAGTAAAAGATGCATCGATGGTAGCTCGTAAGATAGCCCATTGAATAGACAATTATACACATAGTATGAAAATGGGCATACTAAGAAGGGGGTGGGGCACATCAAAGGACTCCGAGTGCTACACATATTTAAGTGTATATTGTATCCTCTTACCTCACCATTAGAATGCAAGATTCTTGAGGGCCAGGTTCATCTAGTTTCTTAAACTTTTGATAAATTGAATTACCTGAAGGGAGCCATAGGTCTAAACCCTCTATTGCGCCCTAGGCTAGTTCATACCTATGTCTTAGAGTCAGTTCTTCCCTAACTTCTCCTTGTGAACCATGTGTTTACTCTCTCTCTCATGCTCAGTGAAAGTTCAAATTAGTACTGAGGAATACAAGTCATGTACCAACTGAATAAAGATTTAGTCATGTTAAAGATACTTAAAATATAATAATGAGAATCTTTTGAGTCTTTTTATAAACTAGGCTTTCTTAAAAAAAAAAAAAGCAAGCTTTGCCATTTTAACTAGAAAAAGGAAGAGCACCACAAGGTGGCTCTCTAATCTCTTTCTTAAGGTTGATGTGCTCTCTTGAGTTGTCTTCATTGCTTACCTGGTTGCTTTTGATGGTTCATCTCCTTACACTCAAACAACTTTGAAAGTATAAGAACTAAGATCAATATAGGATCATTTATAATTCCAGACGACTAATGGTGAAACAGCTATCCATTTCATAGGGGTGATGGATTTAGGGGACATGTGTTTGCATGTGTATGTGTGTGTGTATAAGCACACACATGTAAATAGCCAATGAGGGGACTTGTTTTGCTTGACTATGAATACTTGTTAAAAGAAATTTGTTTTCTTTTCTTACTTCCCACCATGGGGTGAGGTGGTGGTGAAAGGGAAAGAAAATAGATTTCTGTAAGTTTTTCTTTTAAATAGATAGAGACAATGCTACAGATAAAATATTACATGCATTTTTCAGATGAGGTAACTATATTAATAGTTTTACTTAACTTAGTTACAAAAATGTATCACAAAATGAGAGAGAATAACTATAAAAGTAAAAACAAAACATATCAATAAAACTATTTTTTAAAAGGAAAGTAATTTAATTTTCCTGAACCTGTTTTCTCATCTGCAAAACAGGCAGTACAATAATTCTTAAATTATCTCTCCGCAATCTATTTTCTTTTCTTTCCTTTTTTTAAAAAAATAAATTTATTTTTTAGTTTTCAACATTCACTTCCACAAAATTTTGAGTTACAAATTTTCTCCCCATCTCTCCCCTAGTCCCTACCCCAAGATAGCAAGCATACGGAATATCCCTTCCCCAATCTGTTCTCTCTTATGTCATCCTCCATCACCCCCCCCCCCATTTACTTTCTTGTAGGGAAAGATGGATTTCTATACCCCATTACCTGTTTATCTTATTTCCCAGTTGCATGTAAAAAACAATTTTTAACATTCGTTTATAAAATTTTGATTTCCAAATTCTTTCCTTCTTCCCTCCTCAAGCAACCCACTGGGAAGACAAGCAATTCAATACAGGTTGTACATGTGTAGTTATGCAAAACATTTCCATAGTAGTTATATTGTGAAAGAATAACTGTATTTCTCTTCATCCTATTCCACCCCTCCCAATTTATTCTATTTTCTCCTTTCACCTTATCCTTTTCGAAAGTGTTTGCTACTAACTACCCTCTCCCCGAATCTGCCCTCCCTTCTATCATCCCCCCTCTTATCCCCTTCCCCCCTACTTTCTTATAGCGTAAAATACCCAATTGAGTGTGTATGCTATTCCCTCCTTAAGCCAAATCCAATGAGAATAAGGTTGACTCATTCCCTTTCACCTTTCTGCTCTTCCCCTCCATTGTAACAGTTTTCTCTTACCTCTTTTATATGAGATAATTTACCCTATTCTATCTCTCCATTTCTCCTTCTTCCAATATATTCCTCTCTCACCTCTTAATTTTATTTTTTAGGTATCATCCCTTCATATTCAACTCATCCTATACCCTCTGTCTATGTATACATGTACCCACATATACACATACACACACACACACACACACCCTCCTATACATACATATATATATGTATACACATTTATACATATATATTCCCTTCACCTATTCTCATACTGAGAAAAGTCTCATGAGTTACAATTATCATTTTTCCATATAGGAATATAAATAGTTCATCTTTAATAACTTTCTTATGATTTATTTTTCCTATTTACCTTTTCATGCTGCTTTTGTTTCTTGTATTTGAAAGTCAAATTTTCTGTTCAGCTCTGGTTTTTTCATCAAGAATGCTTGAGAGTCCTCTATTTCATTGAATGTCCATATTTTCCCCTGAAGTATTATACTCAGTTTTGCTGGCTAGGTGATTCTTGGTTTTAATCCTAGCTCCTTTGCCCTCTGGAATATCATATTACAAACCCTACAATCCCTTAATGTACAGGTGCTAGATCTTGTTATCCTGATTGTGTTTCCACAGTACTCAAATTGTTTCTTCCTGGCTGCTTGTAATATTTTCTCCTTCACCTGGGAACTCTGGAATTTGGCTATAATATTCCTATGAGTTTTCTTTTTGGGATCTTTATCAAAAGGCAATTGGTGAATTCTTTCAATTTCTATTTTGCCCCCTGGTTCTAGAATATCAGAGCAATTTTACTTGAGAATTTTTTGAAAGATGATGTCTAGGCTCTTTTTTTTTGTTCATGGCTTTCAGGTAGTCCAATAATCTTAAAATTATCTCTCCTGGATCTATTTTCCAGGTCAGTGGTTTTTCCAATGAGATATTTCCCATTATCTTCTATTTTTTTCATTTGTTTGGATCTGTTTTTATAATATCTTGATTTCTCATCAAGTCATTAACTTCCATTTGCTCCAATCTAATTTTGAAGGAATTATTCTCTTAAGTGAGTTTTTGAAATTTCTTTTCCATCTGACCAATTCTGCTTTTTAAGGCATTCTTTTCCTCATTGCCTTTTTGGACCTCTTTTGCCATTTGAGTTAGTCTATTTTTTAAGGTGTTATTTTCTTCAGTCAGGCTGTTGACTCATTTTCCATTATTTTCTTGCATCATTCTGATTTCTCTTCCCAATTTTTCTTCTACTTCTCTTACCTGATTTTCAAAATCCTTCTTGAGTTCCTCCATGGTCTGTGACCAATTCATATTTTTTTTTGGAGGCTTTTGAGGCAGGAGTTTTGAATTTATTGTCTTCTTCTGGTTCTATGTTTTGATCCTCTTTGTCTCCAAAAAAGGATTCTATAGTCTGATTGTACTTCCTCTGTTTGCACATCTTGCCAGCCAATTACTTGACTTTTGAGCTCTTTGCCACAGTAGAACTCTGCTTCCAGAGAGGAGAGAGCTGTGTCCCAAATTTCTGGGGTTTTGCACAGTTGTTGTCAGAGTTTTTTCCAGGCACATAACTCAGAACTATGAGAAGCAATAGCCTCAACAGCCTCAACAAGCTCTGCCACACCAGAGCTCCTCATCCCAGGACCATCACCCAAGATTGCGACCCAGATCCAAGAAGGGCAAAGCAAGAGAATCCTGCCTCAGTGCCACCAGAGAGATTCCTGCAAATGCCCTATGGATGGTCTCTTGGTCTCCCTACAATCTATAGGCCAGGAGCAAGAAGCAGCAGCAACAGTTGCAACCACCACCACCTCTGCGACCCTGGGGCAGGGGCCAGAACACACTCTTCTCTCACCCTGGATCAACATCATTATCCACTGACCTTTTACTTTCTCTTTGGTATTTAGGGGTTGAGAAGTCTGGAAACAGCCACAGCTGCTGGTGATTCACTCTCCTGAAATCTGCTCCGGCCGGTTGGGGCCACCCCATGTCTGGGCCTGCACGGCTCATGTGGAACTGTGCTCGTCTCCCAGCTCAATAGAGCCTTCCTGTCAGCCTGCCAGGCTGCCTTCAGTGGAAGATTTGTTTCTCTCTGTCACTTTGTAGGTTCTGTTGCTCTAAAATTTGTTTAGAGTCATATTTAACAGGTATTTTGGAGGTAGTTAGAGAGGGAGCTCAAGCAAGTTCCTGCTTTTACTCTGCCATCTTGGCTCCACCCCCCTCAATTTATTTTCTAAGTCAGTTGTTTTTCCAGTGAGATATTTCACATTTTTAATTTTTTCATTCTTTTGATTTTGTCTTATAATATTTCTTGATGTCTCATGGAGTCATTAGCTTCCACTTGCCCAATTCTAATTTTTTTAAAATTTATTTTCCCCCCCCAATTACATGTAAAAACAATTTGTAACATTAATTGTTAAGTTTTGAGTTCCATATTCTATCCTCCTCTTCCTCTGCTCCCCATCTTGAGATTGTAAGCAATCTGATATACGTTATACATGTGTAACCATGTAAAACATTTCCATATCAGTCATTTTGTGGGAAAAACTCAAACAAAACAAAGAAAAATAAAGATAGGAAAGAAGGGAGAAAGAGAAAAAAGAGAGAAAGAAAGAAAAAATAGTATGCTTTGATTTGTATTCTGATGCCATCAATTCTTTCTCAGGAAACAGATAGCATTTTTCATCATGAGCTCTCTGTGATTGTCTTGGATTGCTGTATTGTTGAGAATAGCTAAATCATTCACAGTTGTTCATAGTACAATATTGCTGTCACTGTGTGCTAGTTCTAATTTTTAAGGAATTATTTTCTCCATTGAAGTTTTGTGCCTCTGTTTCCATTTTACCAAGTCTACTTTTTAAGTTGTATTCTTCTTGCATCACTCTCATTTCTTTTTCTAAATTTTCCTCTACTTCTCTTATTTGATTTTTAAAATCCTTTTTGAGTTCTTCCATCCGTTCTTTTGTTTTGGACCTGAGACCAATTCACATTTTTCTTTGAGGTTTTGTATGTAGCCATTTTGACATTGTTGTCCTTTTTAGAGTTTGTGTTTTGATCTTACTTATCACCATGGTAACTTTCTATGGTCAGGTTCTTTTTTTGTTGCTTGCTCATTTTTCCAGTCTATTTCTTTACTTTTAACTTTATGTTAAAACTGGGCTCTGTTCTTGGGGTGGGAGAGGTCCTGTCTGAAGCTTCAGGTTTTTTGTTGTTATTTTCAGAGCTTGTTCTGGGGCTCTTTAAGTTTTCAGTTCTTCCAAGGTGGTATGATTTAAGTGCAGTGGTTCTCAACCTTCCTAATGCTGCGACCATTTAATACAGTTCCTCATGTTGTGGTGACCCCCAACCATAAAATTATTTTGCTACTTCATAACTATAATTTTGCTACTGTTATGAATCATAATGTAAATATCTGATATGCAGGATGTATTTTCATTGTTACAAATTGAACATTTCCTACAAGTTGAGAACTGTTGATCTAAGGAAAGGTGTGTTCCCTGCTCTTCTGACCTAAACTCTGGACTATAAGTGACTACAAATACTGTTTTCTGCCCTGGATATGTGACCAGAGTCCCTGTTGCCCTGCAGCTAGGAGCTCTAATGTGCTAGTGCTCCTTTTTGTCCTAGGACTGACATCTAGAACCATGTATGGGCAATGCAACACAGTCCTGCACCCAGTACAAGCAAAGGGTCCCTTTTGATGATCGGTGAATTCTTTCAAGTTCTATTTTGGTCTCTGGTTCTAGAATATTCGGGCAATTTTCCTTGAGAATTTCTTGAAAGATGCTTTCTAAGTTCTGTTTTTGATCATGGCTTTCTGGTAGTCCAATAAGTTTTAAGTTGTCTCTCCTGGATCTGTTTTCCAGGTCAGTGGTTTTTTCAAGGAGATATTTCACATTGCCCTGTATTTTTTCATTGGTTTGGATCTGTTTGATAGTATCTTGATTTCTCATGAAGTCATTTGCTTCCATTTGCTCCACTCTAATTTTGACAGAATTATCCTCTTCAGAGTGCTTTTGAGATTCTTTCTCCATCTGGCAAAGGCGA
>JAQQSV010002814.1:0-21392 GCA_028646515.1 Pseudochirops corinnae | reverse complement strand
ATCATATGGCAGATGCTGAATAAGGTTTAAAAATTATAATATTTTCAAACTTTGAGACCATCCAGCTAACCTCCTTGTAGTACAGATAAGGAAAGGATTAACCCAAGATCATACACTTAATAAAAGAATCAGGATTAGAATTCAAGTCTCTTGTATCTTATTTCCATTGTACCAAGATGCCTACATTTAATTGATGGCTATAATCAATGGAATCTGTAAGGCAACATGGCATAATGGACATTGTGTCTCCTGATTCTAAGATTCTATTTCCTAAAAGCCTTTTTCATTGACTGTTCTATAATCCTAGAATGCTCTCCCTCCTTAACTCTGCCTACAGGTTTTCTTCAAGACCCAAGTCAAATATCACCTTATGCAGGAAGACTTTCCTACTACTAGCTACTTCCCTCTGGTATTACTTCTCTCCCTCTCTCTATCTCTCTCAAAAAAAAAATGTATATATACATACATACACACATATATTTATACATACATATATAAACACACATACCTATGTAAATGGACACACATGTATATACAAACATATAAACTATACACATGCATGTACATACACAGTGCTAAAAAAAATCTCAGGCAGTCTTAAACTATTAAAGCTTAAAACTGCACTAAGACTTTCTGGGCATCATGTGCAGTATGTATGTGATTATTTGCATGCTGTTTCCTTCATTAGAATGTAATCTCCTTGAGCGCATGGACAAGTACCCCACCCTCCCACCCCCCGCTTCTTTGCATTCCCAGCCTTTGCCACACTGCCTCATAAAGTAAATGCTTCATGAATGTTGATTTACTGATCAAATCATGTGGCCTCCAAAACTTCAGTTTAATTTCTGGTTCTACCACTTTATGAGCTGCTTAATCTTGGACAAAACCTTTTTGGGGCTTTAGTTTCTTCATCAATAAAAGGAAACACTGGACTATTGAGGAGAGAGAGGGAATAAAACATTTACGAAGCACTTACTATGTTCCAGGGACTTTGTTAAGCACTTTACAAATACTATTTCACTTGGTCCTCATAACAACCACAGGGGCAGTGGTCTCTAAGTAGGTCTAAGGCTCCATGAGAAGGCATAGTATGACACTACAGAAACTCTAGTCTGACCCCAGAGGTTCTGTGATCAACCTATCAAGACAGTTCACATACACCCTTCCTATCATAGTTAGTCTTTAGGCTATTCTCTAAACCACTCCTCTTCTGAGATTACTATCTGCCATGGGCACTTTTATAACCTAAACTAACCCTTAGCAGCTACATAGGTGTCACTAGGAAAATTCCTCCATTATCTCATACCCACTATATCATTTTATGGCTGTGGATTATCTCAGCAGGTGGGATCTGTATTTGAAGGTAGTAACTAGTAAGAGCCTTCCTCCCTTTTCATTTTATTTGGGAAAAGTGCACATAGATTGTAATCTTCATCACAGTTTATATTACATTTTCTGTCACCCAAAATCCATGACCTACTCTATATTAGATACTGTGTTAGGAATACACACATGCACACACATATATACACATATACATACTAATATATTTCCATATACACATCTATGTTCACATTCATATATGTATATATTTATATACACACACACACACACATATATATATATATATCTATATCTATGGATAAGTAGATAGACAGACAGACAGGCAGAGAGATGATAGATAGCTTCATTTGACATCATATCAAACACAAGGGCAGTGGTCTCCTAAGTAGTGGCTAAGGTATCGTGAGAAGTCATACTATGATTCCACAAGGCCTGTGGTCTGATCTCATAGGTTCAGATGATACTTCTTACTTTAGGTTCCATTTGATCTTGTCTTCACTCTGTATGATTTGATATTATCCTACTGATTTCAATTTTATTCCTTCTGAACAGAGTTCAAAGATTATTACAGTTAAAAGTGAACTGAGAAACCATCTAAATATAGAATACTGAATTTTCAAATAGGAATGAATAAATGGAAAAGCATTTATTAAGAAAAAAAAACCTAGAAGTCATCTAATCCAACATTTTAATTTCACAGATTTAAAAACTGAGGCCCAGAAAGGTTATAGTCCTTGCCCAAAGCCATACAGCTTCTTAGCAAGAAAACTGGAAAGAGAACCTAGGTTTCCTAACTTCTCAGATATCAAAATATATAACAAAGCATCAATAGTTAAGCAATTTTACACTGGTTAAAAAAATAGCAAAATTGATTAGTGCAACAGATTAGGTACACAATATATAGAAGCAAATTTGTTTAATATCCTATTTTTGATAAACACAAAAAGCCCAGTCACTGGAATAAAGACCAACAAAAACCACCAGCAAAACTGGATAGCAGTATGGAAGAAACTAAATTTAAACCAAGACTTCACTCCCTATACAGCTCAGTATGCAATCCACTATACCATTATACTCCATAGTGCTCACACATTTGGGATAGCTGTCATCCTTCTGATTGCCTAGAGTGAGTACCCTGTCAGTCTATTTTTTTTTTGAGTACCACTGTCTGAAGAGCTTTCTCTGTTCTAAATAGAAAGGAAGGAGTGAGTTAATTACTACTCTATGTGCTGAAGGAATCATAGCTGTATCCCCATGGATTAAGGAGTAGAAGGTAATTACAGAGCTTTGTACAAATTACAGACATCAGCTGATTGGGTGATGACAAAGGGTCCCTAGACTATCAAGGGTAGAAGCTGTAACAACCTCTTGTAGGCACATGTCTCCAAGAATCCTGTTTGAGAATTAATGCTCAAGACCTAAAGCCCTAACCTTCTAAGTTAACTGTGATCCTTCCAGTCAATTCTTCATTATTTGCAGATAAATAGTCACTCTCTCTTTCTGCTCACCTGTGTCTCAGGTTTCCAAAAGTACAATTACACTAAGAGGAGAACAGATTATACCAAAAGCTGGTCAGGGCATGAGAAGAAGGGTCAGGCATTTGTGTAAGGGGAGGAAGAGGGATGCATATTTGAATTTAAATGTGTCTCTGACTACATTATGAAGCCCAATGATCATTATTAGGAATAGGTGATATTTTGTATTATTTATTTCTCTCCAGTTTCATTCACAGAAAGATAAGTATTTGACCACAAGCAACATTTCCAATCAGAGACGGAGCTCCCAGATACCAGTCTATGAGATATTAATCAAATGATTATATAGTGTCAAATTCATTGAATCAATTACTCACCAGATAGATAGCTATTGATTCCCTACTGTGTGCTCCATACTGAGCTAGGCACTGTATAGGATACAATTATAAAGCATGATCTTTGTCAAAAGGGGCTTTCAATCTAGCTTAAAATACTGAATAAGATGAGACAGAAAACTAAAATTTACATCCATCATTTGGAAAGTCCCTATTAAGGCAAAAATAGAATGACTTAGTAAATGCCATTAAGCTTTTCCTGGCCATTGCAAGAAAGAAGGCAGTATTTGACCTTCCCATCACACTGATAATAATATTAAGAGCATTTAGTGCCTCTTCAACCACTCCTAAATGATGAACCATGGAGGAAAAAGCTCCTTTTCTTTCTCTAAGCAGGCTAATGGCATTGCATATTGGCTGAATCAAGTTCTCAATGTGTATCCTTCTTGACATTTACTGCAGGTTTTCATTTTCCAGTTTTATTAATCTTCTATCTTTTGTCTTAGTACATTTCTCATCTCTTTCCCCCTTTTGGGACCATTTTCCTGTTTTACATGCACTGTGTCAAACACTGCTTGTTCAAAAATTTATGCCCAGTGTTCTGAGTTCCACAGGTGACACACCTAATAGAAATCTTTTAAAAATAATATTGGTTTGTGATTCTGAAGTGAGGATAAGGTGTGATGACCCAGATAGATAACAGAATTCATTTACAAACTGAATCCAATCAAAACAGCTCACAATTTCTAACACTTAACAAACTATGACTGGGGAGCAATTGATTATGACTGTAGAAGTTTCTCAGGGAGAAAAATGTCTCCACATGAGTTAGAAAATTAGATGAGAAAAGACATAAAGAAAACCTATAATTGTTGTGGGCTAAGGACCAAAAACCTAGAAAGAAGAACACACTTCCCCCAAAAAGGTGAGAACAAAAGCAAAGGTTTTAAGGAAGAGAAACTAAGTGATTGTTCTCATTATCAGCTGGACTTCCATGAGAGATTGGTACTGGGGCAGCAGAGAACAGTGGATAGAGCACAGGTCTTGCAGTAAAATGAGCAGGATTCAAATCCTAACTGAGGCAATTAAGAATTATTAATTAAGTTACTTAATCTTTCTGAGCCTTTATCCTCATCTGTAAAGTGGAGATAATAACTCCCCTCATTCATTTTCAGAGTTGTTTAGAAGATAGTATTTCTACTAGTTAAGACTGTTGTTCAGTCATGTTTGATTATGCATGATCTCATTTGGGGTTTTCTTTTGTTTGTTTTTTTTGTTTGTTTTCTCTTTTGTTGTTTTTGTTTTTTGGAGGGGGGAACACAGGGCAGTTAGGGTTAAGTGACTTGCCCAAGGTCACAGGGCTAGTAAGTGTTAAGTGTCTGAGGTCAAATTTGAACTCAGGTCCTCCTGGCTCCAGGGCCAGTGCTCTATTCACTATGCCACCTAGCCGCCCCATCATTTGGGGTTTTCTTGTCAGAGAGAATAGTTTTCCATTTCCTTCTCCAGCTCATTTTATTGATGAGGAACTGAGGCAAACAGGGATAAGTGACTTGGCCAGGACTATACAGTTAGTAAGTGTCTAAGGCTGGATTTGAACCCAAGAAGATGAGTCCCCTGACTCCAGGTCCAGTGTTCTATCCAACGATTCACCTAGCTTACCAGGTAAGATTAGATAGTTCCATAACAATGCAAGTTATATGTTTGTATGTCTAAAATATAAACCTCTTTCTAACACTGAATCTAGAAGTGAGTTTAATAAACAGAAAAATGTGGTGAAGACTGAATTCCACCCTTAATAAAAGAAAGAATGCCCAATTATTAACTTCTTCCTATGTGATAAGTACTGCGATAACAGAAAAGAAAGGCAGCCCATGCTCCCTAGGAGTTCTCATTTTAATAGAGGGGGACAAAACAACAGGAAGTTCCAGCTTCAAGTCAGAAGGACAAATCCTGAGATCCTTAGGGTTCAGCAGGAACGCAGAGAGAAATGAATGTTAAAATGTTCTTCCCACTGATAAAACAAATTGGTTTCAGGTGTTGAGTCACTTGACCAACAACAACTTCAATGTCGGGACCTTTCCACCTCTTCAGCAGCCAGATGGGGAAGCAGCACTTTACCAGGTTGAATTTCCACCATGGTAATCTCACTGATAAAAGTCAGAGGGGGCTATGGCTGGGAGCAACAATGATGATCTGAAGGCATCTACTACTGTGGCAACAACTCTTGGGTTCAGGGTCTTGTGATATCTCCAGCCCTAGAATATATCATAGGGGCAGCAACGTGACATTGAGATGAAAGGACTGGGTTTGGAATCTGGAAGACACATCTTCATGAGTTCAAATCCAGCCTTAGACATTTAATAGCTGTGTGACCCTGGGCTAGTCATTTGTTGGTCTCAGTTCTTCATCTATCAAACGAAGTGGAGAAGGAAATGGCAAACCAGTCTAGTGTCTTTGCCAAGAAAACTCCAAAATGGGGTGACAGAGAATCAGACACGCCTGAAACAACTGAACAATAGCAGCATATATCATATTAGATACCTCTATACAGGGAACAGAGGCTGAAAATTTATGGCAACACAGACTCAGAGTTGGAAGGGATCTTAGCAGTTCAACAACCTCACAGGACAGGTGAGGCCCAGGAGGATTAAGTAATTTGCCCAGGTAATGACGCTACTAAGAGTCCAAACCAGCGTTCGACCCCTAGACCCGTTTGACTTGATGCTCAATCCACTACATCATGGTGCCTCAATTCATATTTCATTCTCTTCCTATAGAACATTAAGAAACTTTGAATCCCTCGAACCATAGTAACGCCTCCATCCTGTGGCAAAGACATTCCCGTACTTTTCCTCTTTCTTCCCCTTTCCCTCAGGACTGCAAATTTTCCAGAGTGAATGAGGAAGAAGCACTATGGCTTTCCTATCTCTTTTTCTGCCTGGCTACCTCCTCCTCCTCTCATCTGCCCCTTCATTAACCTGAACTTAGTTAATATGCTTGGGGCCTCCGAAAAGAACCTGAACATGAAGGTAAATGAGTTTCAGGTAAAGCGGGAAGCTAACAAGAGAAGTTTAAAATCAAATCTTCAGTTTTTTAAGTCCCCAGGATCTCAGGCTGTGAAAAGGATTAGCAAGGCTTGAAAATTTGGAGGTACTTGAGTCTATGGAGGCTTGAGATGATTTCCATTATAATGCCAATCATGTAAACATCTAATTGAGTTTCTAGAAATCGGAGTTAATTTTTAAAATGACTCATAGAATATATGTGTGTGTATTTAAATTAGGGACATCTTTTTCAGCTCCTGTCTCTGTAAAGGAAGACTTTGGGGAGTAGTGGGGAATTATTGACTGCTATTGGCTCAAGATATTTGAAGACGTGGTTTAAATCATTCCCCAGTGACCTGACAAAGATAATCCACTGCCCTAAGTTTCCAATGTCAGTCACTCCATAACCAGTTCTGAGAAAAATCTGATTCAGAGTTAAAAACAGAACAAAACAGCAACAAAAAAGGCCAACACAATATCCTAATTTAGTATTATTCCTTCTAAACAAACAAATTAAAAAACCCTATTCAACATAAGAATTATAGAACTGATGCTACACATTCCTATATTCTCTTCTGAAGGATCAATGGCTCAAAGAAATACTTGCTGAATATCAATTATCATATGACCACCACAAACTTCATCTCTTCTTCTCTATCAATCAATCAATCAATCAATCAACACTTATTAAAAGTGCCAGGCACTGTGCTAAGGAGCTTAAGGATTATTACTAGATGGTCTGTCATGCTTTGCCTAATTATCTTCTCTGCAGGCTACCCCATATCCTCCAATTACTTCTTTACATGCCAATCCATTCACATCATGAGATCTTTTATCAAGTAAATTTTATTACTATTTTTAATATAACATACATTTCTTTCTTCATCTTTCTCTCTTCCCTCCTCCCTGAGAACTATATAAAAAGAGTTTTTAATTTGGGATCCACAAGCTTCCAAAGAGTCCATGGATAGATGCAGGGTGTCCATGAACTTGTACAGAAAAAAAATTAAATCCTTACTTTAATATAATTAGTTTCTGCTGTATTCCTAGGAATTTAATTTTATTTATTGAAAATATTATTTTCAGAAAAGCTTCACTAGATGGCCAAAGGGATCTATTACATGAAAAGAGTTAAAAGCCTCTGTCTTTTAACAAATGATTTTTTTTTAAGAAAAAGAGAATTTCAGTAAAATGGTCAATATATTGAAAAAAATCCAAGAACATATGGAATATTCCACACACATGGATATCCCATTCTGCAAAGGGATAGGGAAAATATCTCCTTCTATCCCTTCACTGGGGCCAATCTTATTGTTTATACTATCGCAACATTCATTGTTTATTGTTGGGTGGCTGTTATCCTTAGTGATGTTGTTGTACTGATTACGTATATTGTTTTCTTGACGCTGCCTACTTTACTTTGCAGGTCCATGTCTGTCTTACAGCACAATTCCATTATATTCATGAGTCATATTTTTTGTTGCCATTCTCCATATCACAGGATCATAAAATTTAGAGCTAGAATCTTAGAACTCATCTAGTACACCTGGTCTTCCCAACATCTTTATTTTACAAAAAAAGGAAATTGATTGAGAAAGGCTAAGCATCTTCTTGCCCAAGATAATGTAGGTAGTGAATGGCTGAGTTAGGACTTGAACTCTAGCCAACTTAACTTCAATTTATTGGTCCTTTCATGGCACATTACTCCCTCACCTGGATACCTTCCCTTCTATATGTTCCAAGATAATAATGTGTTTCCTAAAATATGGCTCCCACAACTGATCTCCATATTCTAGAGCTAGGCTGACCTGGGCAGAATACAGTAATGCTGTCATCTTTTTTTTTTTTCTGGACACTAAGTCTTTCTTAATTCAGTCATGGTTGCATTAACATTTTTGGATCCCATGCCATACTGTGGTATATGGTACTTATGGTATTTAATGTGGTTTACTGAACTTTTACCCTACTAAAAGTCACAGATCTTTTTTCATGAAACTATTATCTATTCATATAATTTTTGTGGGAAGTATTGTTGTTTCTTTTGTTTAATTACAATATAAAGCTTTACATTTATGACAATGAAAACATGAATTGATATTTAATCTATGGAGTCATGAAATGAGGCAGAATTGCCTCATTTGGGTACTCACTGGGACAGACCACCACAATAGCAGCTGAAAGTGAGGCTTCGATAACTTTTTAAATAAGGCACAGAGAATGTTGGGGCAAATGGCACAAAAATTTCAGAGATAAATGGGGCACAAAATGGGGGAGAAGTACAGAGGCAGATGCATGAGGACAGGGATGGAATGATGGAGGAAGGCAGATAGTTCGGGGAATAGGGTGAAGAGGTAGAGAAGCACAGAGAGTAACACATATAACAATGAATTAGAATTGGGAGCATTCAGTAGCATGGTCCCAGATGGAGATGACAGAAGATTGCTCAAGGGGAAGGAGTTTGAGGTCTCATTTTTTTATAGGGTTATTGTAGGAAACAGGCTAACTGCTATCCCTGTCACTATAGGGTTAGTTCATTAACATCCAAATCATCTCAAAGATAACAGTAAAAATTTTAAATTAACATATGCCTGTCATTTCAAAGTGATAAGAAACATTGGTATCCTGCTGGTCTTACTGTGCATGTCTGGGACTTAATCTGAGATTTACCTATCACAGGATCAAAAGCCCTAAAAGCAAGACCCAGATGTCTTCCTCTCATTTAGCACATAATATATTATACAGTTTGCAAATTGTGCTCCTTTAATCTTTGGGACATTCTGTCATGACTTCCAGGTTTCTGTTTGCAATCTTACTTTTTTGTTATTCTAACTTTATATTGACTACTTTTTTTTTTCCGCTTTTTGGAGGGGGGGAGGTAGGGCAATTGGGGTAAGTGACTTGCCCAAGGTCACACAGCTAGTTTTTTGTGTTAAGTGTCTGAGGCCAGATTTGAACTCAGTTCCTCTTGACTCCAGGACCAGTGCTCTCTATTCACTGTGCCACCTAGCTGACCCTAGACTGACTACTTATAAACTTACTAGACTAGACTAGAAGGAGAGGAGGGTGGTCAGGCAGACCAGAACAATATACAAGTTTAACAAAATTCATATGATTATATTTGACCCATTGTTCTGGTCTGTCCAGATCTAGGATTCTGACTAAGCTATCCAGTGCGTGAATTGTTCCTCCTAGCTCTGCGCCTTTGGGATATTTCATAAATCTAATTGATGCATTCATACAAGTCTATGATAAAAATGTTAAATAGCACAGAGATAGGAGCAGATCCTTAAGGCACCCTACTACAAACTTCCATTCCATTTGGTATAGTTAGTCAATGACCACTCTTCGTGTCAGCTCAGTCAGTCAGTATCATATGTATCTAAACATACTATCATGTAGCCTCATTTCCATTTTTTCCATAAGCATATTCCGAAGAGATTGTGAAATGCTTTGCTGAAATCAAGGTGCTAATTCATCAATTTACAGGGCTACTATGAATATCAAATGAGGTCATATGTTTCTGTGTGTGTGTGCATTTATTAATTTTCTCTTTTTAGAGGGAGTAAGGCAGGGCAAATGAGGTTAAGTGACTTGCCCAAGGTCACAAAACTAGTAAGTGTTATGTGTCTGAGGTTGGATTTGAATTCAGGTCCTCCTGACTCCAGGGCCAGTGCTCTATTCACTGCACAACCTAGCTGCCCCATGTCTGTGTATTTATACACATAGAGAATGGATATGTTCCTTGATCACTATCAGGAATTATATTTTGGTATTCTAACGGTTATTTTACTAATGCGCAAAGTGGGATTATGTATGAATATGTGCATGTACACATTATATGTAATACATATATAATATATGAATATATATATAATTTTGAAAAAATTTTGAAAAAAAATTCCAAAGAAGAATATATATTTGCAAGGAAAGAGTTTTACAAAAAAAACAAACATTAGAGCTCTAAACCAGTGGTTGTCAATCTGTGGGTCGCGACCCCTTTGGGGGTTGAATGACTCTTTCACAGAGGTCACAGGGGTCCCCTAAGACCATCGGAAAACACATATTTCTGATGGTCTTAGGAACCAAGACACCTCTCCTCTATCCATCTCCAGGTGGCTCTGCCCACATGCAGATACACCCACATACAAGTGTTAAAGGGTCAAGGCATTAGGAAGGTTAAGAACCACTGCTCTAAACCAACATGAGTGTTTTTTAATTATTAACTTTCATTATTATTTATAATTTTATATATAATATGCATATATAAGTATAATATTTATAATTTATTATTAACATGTTCCTTCATCCCTCCAGTCTCAGTTTCTTTATTAGTAAAATAAAAGGACCGAACAAGATAATCTTTAAGTTACACTTCCAACATTTTCTGAATTCTATGAAATATTATTTCTGATAGATAAAGAAATACTTACAAATAGTAATTTAATTTCAATGCCTAAAGTGTACTTTTAATGCCCTCACTTTTCCTAACTTTTTAAAAGTAAGTCACAAAGACAACACTGAGATAGGAAGGAATGATGATTCCTCATTACTGAGACTCCTCAATGAAAACAATAACGAGAAGAAAAGAGCCGGAAGGTTAGAATGAGATATACTCAATGTATTCTCTTCTTACCTTGTTGGCATGAAGTAGGACAGTGAGTCCATTCACTGAAAGGTGTCACAACACAGTCTCTTTTGCATGGGAGGAGACAAGGACGCACTGTGTCAGGTCGGGTAGAGTCTGGGCATCTGTGGATATTAAAAGAACAAATTAATGACTACTAAAGGAAATAGTTAACATAGGATGATGGAATTATCTAGTGCAAGCATACCAAATACATCATCCACAGGAGCATGAGGCCCACAACATTACTGACTATGACTTAAACAGAATTAAAATGTAATTGAGAAATGTTTAACAAAATATTTAAAATAAACTAACAAATTAATTAAATTAATACGTATTTTTCTAAGGCAATTAGCAGCCCTTGGGGATCCTTATGTATGTTTTAGTATTGTCCATTTCTATCTGAGTTTGACATCACTTATCCAGTCCAATGTTTTTGTTTTATAAGCAAAGAAACTAAGAACTAAAGAGATTACATGAGTCAGTCTAGGTCATATAAATTGACCTCACAATTAAAGTTAAATTTAAAATGATTTAAAAAAATAGAAAAGTATCAAACAAGCCTCTGAACAATATAATTAAACATTTCAATAGGATCCAAAGTAAAGAAGTAATACAGAAACAAGAAAAAAGAAAAAAAAGAGTTACCCAAGGATTTTAATGTTGATACCCAGTAAAAGCTTAACAAAGACATACATATTGTACAGAATATAAAATATAGGTTTTGTTCACATACAAGTGTGTGTGTAGAATAGACATGAGTGTGTGTGAAAAAAGTGTGAAGAATATTCAAAAACAAGTGTTGTAGAGAAAATGAATATGCATTTGAGCAAGTGTCTAAGTCAGTTACTACATATGTTGCTATACAGTTTAAGTTTTCAGGATAATTGTCTTTAGATCAACGGCATTTAGTCTTCCCAAGGAAAACTCCATCAGGTTGTCTAAGTTTATTAATAGGATTAACAGCTTCCTGTGTTGATAAGCTTGGAAACAAAATAGGTGAGGATTACTTAAAAAATCTGAACACATTTGAAATGGGAGTTAAAGGTGTATATTCTAGATTACTTGCTATTATTTCAGAGTAACTATGACTAGAGATCACATGGTGGGAAAGTGGATAGTTTCAGTGCATTGCCCTTTGTTAAAAATTAACTATAACAACCCAATTCCTCATAGTACATTCCAAAATTGAACAGATATTCAGATGTCACATCCTCCAATTCAGCTCTATACAAGGAAGCTTTGTCATTTTAACTCAGTTTAATTCAATTTGATTTAACAAATGTCTATTATGTGATAAGGCACCTTGCTAGGCAATAGGAATAGAAACACCAACACAAAATGGTCCTTGTCCTCAAGAAGTTTACGGTCTAATGGAGAGAAACAACATATACTCAAAATGAATCAAAAAACTAAAAGAAGCATTTATTAAAAGTGTTCAAGGTACTAGGGATACAAAGACATAAAGCATCCATTCTCAATGAATCCCCATTTATAGAAGCTGGGGAAAAAAATCCATATACAAATAAATACATAGCAATTTTTGGGGGGAGGGGCAGAAGAGAGTACTAGCAGGTGGTAGGAATCTAGAAAGTTGGGAATGTAGTCTTGAGCTGAGCTATGTAGGAAACATAGGGATTCAAAACCCATCCATTTGCTGAACTTCCCTGTTTTTGTTAAAGGCATCATCTTTGTAACACCCAGGTTCAAAACCATGGAGTCATTTTTACTCCCCAACCTTCCTCACCCTACACATTCAATCAGTTGTCAAGTTGTGTTCATTCTACCTCTCCAACATCTCTTGCTTCTCTTGATATGACCTCCACCCTAGTTTAGGTCCTCATTACCTCTCAACTGAATCATTATATTGATCTTCCCTGCCTCCAATCTCTTTGCTCTCCAATCCATTCCCAACACAGTAGTCAAAGGGATTTTCCTAAAGCATAGGTCTGTCCATATCATGACCTCAATCAATTTTAGTAACTCCCTCTTTAGGGCAGCTAGATGGTGCAGTGGATAGAGTGCCATATCTAGAGTTAGGAAGACATCTCCTGGGTTCAAATCTGACCCCAAGACATGTGTGACCCTGGGCAAGTCACATCACCCTGTTTGCCTCAGTTTCCATATTCACTCCATTCACCTGGACTAGGAAACAATAAACCACTCCTGTATCACTGCCAAGGAAATCCCAAATGGGATCATGAAGAGTCAGCGATGACTGAAAAACAACTGAAAACTTACAGTATGTAATATTTCCACAATGTATTTTAAAATAAAACACTGGAGCAATGCTTTACCATCTTTAAACACCTGAATAACAACAGCAGCAGCAAGTAATGAGCAAAACACCCCAATACAGCTATAAAGAACTGGAACCATATAAACCTAATTTGGTAATAATAATAATATTATCATCACCATTCAAAAGCTTTTAACAATCCATACAATTATGATACTGTCTTGTTAATAATAACTAAAGGGACATGATGAATTGCAGTATAATGTAATATCCTTCCTACTACATTGGTTTCTAATTTTATTATATCATGAGTGACTCTCCAATTAGACTACAAGCTCTTTGTGAACACAACCCTTATCTTTTTTATTTCTCTCTCCACAGTGCCCAGCATAGTGCTTCATATACATTATGCACTCAATGACCACTTATTAACTAGTCAGAGTTCATATTTTCCTTTTGTTACTAAATATGGTTATTAACTACAGTTGTAGCTAAGTCCCTCTCCCTTTTCTTAAATGACTGCCTACTATGTAGATCAATGTAATAAATGTAATGTTGGAAAGACCAGCATCTTCATGAGAATAAAACTATTTAATCATCAAAAGTGACAAGCTCCAAGGAAATAAAATTAAGGGTTAGCAAAAGGGCAATGCATATAGGGCCTAAGTGGGCTTCACTATGCTGATTTGTATACTGGAAGCGGTCTGAAAGATATTGTTCAGGAAATGTATGATCGGAAAGGGAAAGGAGCCAGTCATGTTGTGAGAGTGGGGAATGACGGATGGACAGTCTAAGCACTGGACTGGTAACCACACATGTGGTTACCTAGAAGAAGGCCCCATGTGTATTGAGTAACTGCTTTATGGGAAACATATAAGGAACGGAAAAGAATCTCATGGCATGAGAAGGTTTGAATAAGTTCCCATTTGTTCCACTGAAATCTGTTTAAGAGCATAGGTACAGGTGAACACAGAAGTATACTATTTAAGCTTTGGAAATTGAAATGTCTTCTGTACTTTGTTGAAGAGAGTAGGAAAGACAGAAAACATTCATTTAATATTCTGGAATCTAGTAAAAAGGAGACAGATACTATTTTAACATTTCTCCCTCTTTGTCTAAGTATGTAGCTGATAATCAAAACATGGTTTGCATCATACCCACTTCCTCATTTGTAAATTGTATGGTCCACAAATGCTTCACAATGACAGCAATGGGATAAGGAGAGTTCTACAAGTATCCAAGTTTTGATAGTTGTCTCCAACATACATCACCCTGACTATCTGTCCTGTCATTGATTAATTGGCATACACCTTCTCCACCAAAATCTGTCATTACTCTTAACTTTTCTGTTGGTGGTATTATGACTTTTGAAGCTAAAAATCTCAAAGTAAATTGATATTTTCTTCTTACCTCTCTCCTCCCCTTCTCAGTCCTCTTTCCTGCTACGCCCAATAATCTGCAACAGCTTATTGTTCCTACCCCCCTAAAGTCTCTCATGCCTGCCAGATATGACTTTTTTTTTCTCAATTCTATTGTCCCTACCCTAGTTCAGTTAGTAAGTAAAGTGTGACAAGTGCTGGGGCATACAAATATGAAAAATAAACACAGCCCCAGCCCTCCAGAAGTTTATAATCTAATGGGGGAAGTCAACACATAAAAGGAAGCTGAAAAAGGAAGTGGGCGGGGGGGAGAAGCAGCCAGTGCAAGGATGTGATCAAATCCGGTCAAAAAGGAGGGCAGCTGGTGAGAAATGAAGGGATGGCTGGCCTGGGAGCCCTTTTCAAGCTGAGATTTTGGGAGGAATGTTTTTCTTTACTCTCCATGTATTCAAGCCTCCTGTCAGAGGGGCAGAAGGTGCTGAGGGTACTGCTAACATATAAGTATCAAGGCTGACTCAGTCTTTCAGCATGATGAGCATGGAGATGATGGAATATCCTGAGGGCATGATGCAGTCCTAGTCAAAGGAATGCAGCTGGTGGGAAGAGGTCACAATCACGTCAATCGCCCACTCAAAACCTTTCAGTAACTCTTCAGAAACATTATTGGATCTCCACAATATGGATCCAGATGCCCTTTCTATTTTGATCTTATTCCTCTTTCACTATGCTCCAGGCAATCTAGAGTAAATTCATCCCTGCTCATATAAATTTCCTTATTTCTAGAACTTTCATTATGTCATTTTCTATGCTTAAAATGCCCCTTTTCTCTCTATCAACCTCTGAAAATTGAAATTCTACCAATTATTCAAAGCCAAATTGAAATACTTTCTGTGCTACTCATGCTTTTTACTTTTAACTTGGCCATATTTTTGCCAGTCACTCTGTGGCAACTTCCAGACTAAAGAGCACACCCTATCACCTTTTCTGCTTAGAACTCCTGTCCTATGCTCTTCCGACTAGTGAATACCTCAGGCAGTCCACCATATCTAGCCTTCCCCAGCCATGATTGACATTACCATCTAGCCTCTTCCTGCCTGTCACTGCTACTGAAAAGGGTACATCACATCCATCTGTTCCCCTATGATCTTCTCATCATTCTAATATCCTTATACACAATAATACTCATCTCTTGAAAGTATTTAACTACATATGTTGCCTCTCTCAGTTTGAATGTAACTTGACTGTGGGCAGGAACTATTTTAGATTTTATATCCATATCCCCAGAATTTAGCACAGAATTTAGCACAAAATATGTCCTTAATGCTTTATTTCCCCATTCATTCAATTGATCCATAAAATTTTAATTGATGCTACTCAGCCTGAAGTTATTTACTACTTCTTTTATTTCCCCTAATATTTCTGAGAATACCTCCCTCATACACATCAGAGTTTAACATGCATTTTACATGTATTTAATACATATCTGTTTACATTTCATATTCCTTTCATTTTTCAGCTCCATGAGAGGTGGAATCAAACCTTTTTCATTTTTGTGCCCTCACTACTCAGCGCAATATTCTGCTCATAGCAGAAAATTAATACATGTGCTTCAAATTAATGATTAGTTACACACAAAAAAAGAAAGGATGGAAATTAAGTTGTAAACTCTTTCAACGGAAGGACCTATATCTTCTTTAAGTTGGGTGTTAAAAGAGATTAACATCATACATAATAAATGTTCCATTTTGATGATGTCAGATCATCCAACTATATCAAATGCTCTTTCAGCATTTCAAGTCTCATCCTTATACTATGTTCCTTGATTCTGGTCCTAAACTAATTCATAGGCAAATTGAAGGATCTTTCTCCTAGGTGAAATGGAGAAACTTGGAGTATAAACAGACACTAATCAAAATATCATGAGTGTGTCTTAGCTATGCAGAAAATAACGACCGATTAGGTTCTTTTTCCAGTCTCCCCATCAAATAAATGAACTGAAGTAGGAGAATGTGATCAAAAGTTTCTCAGAAAAACAGAAGTCTGTGCATTTTCACATCCATACTTTTGTTTAGATTATTCCTCGAACCTAAACCATCCATTCCTTTCATCTCTACCTACATAGAAACCTCTCAGTCTCAGTTTCCACATTTACCAAAAAAGAATTTTTTGACCATTTTAATGAATAGTGATTTCTCCCTCCTATGAATTTACACCTGAAAGACTGTATGATATAGTGGCTAAAAGGTTACACTTGGAATTCACACCAGGATCCAAGGGTCACATCTAGCATATACCAGCTGCTGTAGGCAAGATCCTCTCACTGCTATCAGTATAACTTCTAAGACTACAAGTTGCAAAGATGAGTTTGATGAAGAGAGTTTCCTCCCTGATAACTCTCTATTCTGATGAAATCACAGGTGCTAACACCTTCCCATTCTCCTCTCTTCCCCACAAAGAATCTTTCCCACAATAGAATCTTTATGCATATTACTCAGGTGGTATTTAATGATACACAGCATTGTTACTTGTCTTATATTATCATGATCATCTTGTGTTAACTTCCATGTGCATAGATCTTATTTCCCCAACTAGATTTTTAGTCCCTTGGAAAACAAACACGTTGACTTATATACTAGGTCTTAATATGTTCTCAGGAATAGCTACTGGGGGGAAAAAAGCTTCCTTGAAAGCAGTGGTTCTTAATATCAAGTCTATGACCTTTAATTTTTTAAATTGTATGTCAATTTAATGGGTTTCCTTTATAATCATACACATTTTATTTTATGTATTTAAAAAGATTATTCTGAGAAGGTGTGCATAGACTTTGCCAGAATGAGAAAGAGTCCATCACACACACACACACACACACACACACACACACACACACACACACACACACACACACACACACTATAAAAATTCTGCCTTAAAGTCAGTTAAACATATTTATTAATCGACTATTATGTGCCAGGCACTGTACTAAGATTCAGAGCTCCAAGAAGAGACCATAAAAGGTCTCTGCCCTTTAGGAGATCACAGCCTAATGGAAAAAACAACAAATAAGCTACCATGTACAAAGAAGGTATATTTGGGACAAATAAGAAATAGTTAATAGGAGGAAGGCACTAGAATTAAGAAAAGGGGAAAAATGCTTCCTGTAGAAAAATAAGAATTTAGTTAGGTAGAGATGAAGAGAGAGAAAATTATAGGCATGGGGAACAGCAAGAGAAAATGCCCAGCGCCAAGGAATGAAGTATCTTATTCATGAAACAGCAAGGAAGGCAGTAACATTGGATCAAAGAGTATAAAGTATTAAAGTATCAGAAGAGTTGAAAGGCAGGAGGGGCTGGGTTATGTAGGGGTGTGGGCATAACTGAAGCCTGAAAATAAAGACCTTTATGGGAATGGTTATGCAATTTCATTAGCACTTTGAAAATTATGTTGACTATTCATTGCACAGAAAATTGTAAGGATTCAATTCTAAATTTTTTGTTAATAAATCTATTTGCAACCTCTGACTTTTGCCAGGGCTTGGGATTAGCGGTCCACTAAGAAGAGGAAAATCATTTCATTCTGATAAATCTTACTTCTACACTGGCATTGAAAATATCTACATCCATAGTCCCTTACTAGCCATGTGATTTAATTCTTTTTGACTGCTATGCTGAACTAAGCCAACTAAATATCATAACACCTGCCATTTTAAAGTTAATAATAACTATACAATTTGCAAAATACTTTACATACATTAGCTCATCTGAGTCTTACAACACCCCTTATTTTAGGTATTATCTTCATTTTATACATTAGAAGAATAGAGGTATCTTTTTATGACTTTTCTGAATTTATGGCAGAAAAATGTACCTCATACAGTATAGTCTCATACAGTATGTATGACCTCATAAGGCCATATAGTTAGTAAGTGTCAGAGGCAGAATTTGAACCCAGATTTTTTTCTGTCTCTGAGCACAGCACTATGTTCACTATAGACCACTGTTTCTTTCAGTTTGATAACTACAATTGAGATTCAGACAGGAAATAGTTTTAACCCACCAGCTTTTAAAAAACACTTAAGTGTATCACTTTGATTGCTATTTATTTCTGTATTTCATAAAAGAATATTTGTTTTGTGTTAAATGTGAAAAAAAAATTGCCTTATCAGAAACTGTAGCAAAAACTGAGGTTTTTGATTCTTTTTGAACAGTGAAACAACAATGACAAAGAAAAACAACCTCAACAAACAAAAAACCCCAAATATCCCAAAAGAATCTCCCTTTTGGTTCAGCTGGGCCCTATCCAGTTTCCATTTTCTGATATGATCAGTTTCATTACTCATACAATACTAACATTCCCACCTATGCAATTGAATCGAAATACCAAAATGCCAACACAAGGAAACAAGTCCATGGGAATCAGTGGAAACTTTGCATTGTATTTTGAGACAACAGAAATATTTTTAGCTCATCTCTTCCATTGAGACTTAGTTTCCACTTTTATTTCAACCTGTAAGCTTCCTTTCTGTCACAACATTTCCTCCAAGTCTCTCTATTCCCTCTGTGTTTCTCCTCATTCAATGCAAGTGGAAGGAGGGAGGGCCTTTTCCCCACTGCCAAACCTCTGAGAGTCAGTAATAAAACTGCTATTTTGAAAATGGTCCTACAAATGTTACACACTATAACTGATAATCGTACAGTGTATCACTGGACCCCAGACATTATTTTCTTAGCTCAATTAATCTCATTAACCTCAAGAATTTTAATTAACTTTACTGAAGTCAACACAGTACACTTATATTTAGCAGGATTGTTTGGAGACATACAATAAGAATTAAAACTAGGTTGTTAAGTCTCCAGCCTCATTAACAGTGCAAAAAGTAATTAGCAATGCCTTGATTTTCTGGTGGAGGTGGATTTTGGGGAAAACATCTGTGCAATTCATTTTCCTGTGTTAGTCACTAAATTGGAAAAGAAGGTTATACACAATAATAATACATTTTAACCTTATTTATATTAATAATCAAAATCGATAGGAATAAGAGCTCAACTTGTTATTTCACAGCTATTTGGAACTCCTGGGTGAGGAAGCTTCCTCTACCAGTGCAGGTCACACTTAATCTACAATTTAGAGTCTTTAAGAATTGATTGTAGGATGGAAGGAGATGTCTACATTCAGAGAAAGATCTAGAAAGAACAGACTTTAAATGCAGACTGAAGCATACTACACGCTCTCGTTCTTTTCCATGTTTGGTTTCGTTTCTTCTTTCCCACTGTTCACTCCATTGGCTACAACTCTTCTATAAAACCAGACTAATGCCCAGTGTGAAAGTATTTGCAGATCCTATACTTGACTGCATGCCTGGGGGGGGGGGGGGGAGGGACAGGAAAAAATCTGAAACTCAAGGGATTCTGGAACTGAATCTGGCAAACTAAAAGTAAATAAACAAATCAATTAAAATTAAAAAAAAGATTCATGATGGAAAAGGCAATACACATTTAGAGAAAGAATTATGGAGTCTGAATGCAGATTGAAGCAAACTACTTGCTCTCTCTCTTTTGTTTTGCTTCTTCTTTCTCGTTTATTCCATTGGTTATGATTCTTCTTTACAACTTGACAACTGGTTAATGTGAAAATATATGTAAAACCAAATCAGACTGCATGCCAGCATGGGGAGGTGGAGAGAGAAGAGACAGAGAAGGAGAAAATTTGGAACTCAAAAACTTTTGGAACTGAATGTTGTAAACTAAAAGTCTATAAATTTAAAAGAAAAAAAAAAGATTTTACTGTAGGGGGAGCCAAGATGGCAGCATAGGGGGAGCAAGGTACCGCAGCTCCTACATAGCCACCTCAAATACCCATAAAATGTAACTGTAAACAAATTTTAGGGCTCTAAAACACACACAAATATACTTCCCGCTGAAGGTAGCTTGTCTAGGAGGGACCATCTCAGAGCTGGGAGCAGAAACCAGCCCAGCCTGAAACCCCAGCTTGGCCCTGGGGGTGGCCAGACAAGCCGAGCCTAGTCGCAGCTGCAGCTTCAGGAGAGTGATGAGTGGCAGCTGTGGTAGTTTCCAGAATTATCAAGCCTTAAGAAAAAAGGACTAAGTGAAAGGTGAGTGGATCTCGGCTAAAATTAGGGGAGAAAAGCCAGTCCAGCCAAACTGCCTCCAGGGCAAGGAAGTGGCAGAAGCGGAGGCCCTGCAGCTGCCTCCACATAGCTGCTTCAGTGTTCCCGGCCTTCAGACTTCAGGGGGGCCAAGGGATTGTTCAGAGGCCAAGTGCTCTTGTGTTAAGTGGCCTGGATCGAGATCGTGGTCTTGCGTGGTGGTCCTGGGGTACATTTTCAGTGAGCCAAAGCTGGTGGGGGCTGCAAAAAAAACAATAGCCCCCTAATAACTCTGGCAGCTGGGAAAACCCCAGTGATTAGGGACAGAACTTTCCCCTCTGGAAGCAGAGTTCCACAGAGCTAAAAAATCATTGACTGGCCATCATGAGCAGGCAAAGAAAGCAAAGTAAGAACAGCAAGCAAACTCTAGATTCCTTCTTTGGGAACAAGAAGGATCAAAGCATGGAATGGGAGGAAGACAACGCAGTCAGAACTCCCACACCAAAAGCTTCCAAAAAGCATGAAGACTTCCTAAAAGCCATAGATCAGCTTAAGAAGGATTTTGAAAACCAAATGAGAGAAGTGGAGGAAAAATTGGGAAGAGAAATAAGAACGATGCAAGACAATCATGAAAAGAGAGTCACCAACCTGACTAAAGAAAATAACATCTCAAAAAATAGATTAAATCAAATGGTGAAAGACGCCCAAAAAGCCAATGAGGAGAATGCCTTAAAAAGTCAAATTTGCCATATGAAAAAAGAATCTCAAAAGTTTTCTGAAGAGAATAATTCCTTCAGAATTAGAGTGCAGCAAATGGAAGCAAATGACTTTATGAGAAATCAAGAC